>VDFB02025352.1:0-33187 GCA_007258455.2 Sequoia sempervirens
TAGCTAGCCAAGTCCCAAAAGACGGCTAGGGTTACAATCAATAGAGTGGCCAGAATCGCGCCACCTTAGCCCTAAACAAGATTTGCCCTAAAAACTGCCACAAAGGAGAGTGGGGTAATAAATGCGCCATAATGTCCACCATCATCCTTCTAGAAGATTCCGTTTGTAGATGCGTTCACACTATTCTTGATCTTCTTTCTCGACTTCGCTCGAGCTTCCATCCTTTCTTCATCTTGAGTTTTGAAAATATTTCGTCTTTGTCACTTGAGCTAACACTTAGCCAATTTCTTGCGACCTTTTCTTCCTTCGAGGTTGAAACTTGTAACTTTATCTTCCTCCGAGGGTTGTAATATCATCGTGCTTCATCACTTCAAGTCATCACACTAAGTCATCATCGTTTGGCCTCGACGTTCCTCCTGCAAAACAAGCAAGGGGAAGGGTATTAGAACACTTCATAATGTAAATTCAACTTACTTACCGAGATTTTCGCGTTCATCGCCTCCACTAGCAAACTTTTGCCATCTTCATAATCCTTCATGCCTTAGCCAAATTCCATCATCCTTTGGACAATATCAACTTCAACTGCATCCTCAAGAAATTCATTTCACCCACTGGAGCTCGACAACTTTGATTTTATCCACCTCTGGCTCAAGAAAACTATCTTCACGAAGACCTTGGGCAAATTCACCTAGGCGGTTTCTTTCAAATTCATCGTATGGAGAATTTCATCTTGAAAACACATTCTCCTCACACTTGCCTTAGAAAATTTTAAAATTTTCCCTTAGGAAAATTCATCAACCTGGTGCCCATCAAAAATCTTCACCCCAAAATCCTCGGCAAGCTGTGGAAGACCTTAAAATCAACTCCTCATCGATAAACTTCAATACCCAGAAGAAAATTTTCTCCAGAATGCATCGAACCCATGGGTGCACGACGAACAGGTTCATTTTATTTCTCTGAATTTTGAAGCTTGGAAAAATAATTTTCAACAATTTATTCTCGTTCTTCGATCCCCTCTGAGAATTTTGCTCTGACTTGGAAAATTTTTATCAATCTTGTGGAGCTGACATTCACTGACTCCACCTCTGGCAACCCTGCTGTGCTTCAAGAAAAACTCCACCACCCCAGAGCTCTAGGCGTATTTTCTAAGGGAGAGAATATTTTGTGCCTTAGAAATTTTTAAAATTTTCTTGCACTTTGAAAATTTGCCTTAGAAAAAAAAAATTATTTGCCTGCCAGTGAGAAAAGTATCAACTTCACTTAGAAAAATTTCGAGAGGACGTCTGGCACATTTTATTTCTTACTCACTTCATACTTGAAAGGCAATTTATTTGAAGTCCTAACGCCTAGGCAACATTTTAATTTTTTGTTTGTCATTCAAAGTTTTAGGCGCATTTTATATCTGAAGGAAGATACTCATCTTGAAAATTCTTCATCATCTAGCAAGTTGTTTTACCTCACATTCTATTTCATCCCTCTAGGCGCGTAACACTTGAAGAAGTGATTAAAAAAAAAACTCACGCCTTACCACATACCACTTCACCACGCCTTGGAAAATTTTCTAACACTTTATAACTTTAGGCGCCCAACACACTTGAGAGAAAAATCAAAAATCACGCCCAATACTCATCTTCACCAACACACACGCCTAGCAAAAACTCTCTAAGGCTCACCACCACACTTACTCTTTACTTGGCGCATAGCATACTTGAAGAAAACTTGAAATCACGCCTAGTATTTTGTTTTCACCCCACACGCCTTCGGAAATTATCCTCATACTTCACACGTCTTAGAAAAAATTTCTAAAACCTTATAACTCCCATCACCCTTGGCGCCTACCACTTTGGAGAATAACGCCTATCATTTGTCCTTGTATTCACCACGCCTCAATCACATTTCACCTCATTCACTAGCTTCATTTACTTTTTACACCCCAACTTGGGCGCATTTAGAGGGGTGAGGAGGACAAAACTCTTTGACTTTGTTGACTTGCTTCTTTCCTGGGCGCATTTTGTATGATGTAGTGGATGAAGATTCCAACGACACCTTGACTTCCTCATTTTTGTCTTTACTTGCCATGCTTTGGGCGCATTTCCACCTAGGAGGAGGATGGCACTCACTTAGAATATTTTTCATGCTTGAACATCTTGAGTTGGGCGCATTTGCTACTTGATGAAGGATAAAAACTTTTGACTGCTTTGACCTCTTTGCCTTTTGGGCGCATTTCAGCCTAGCTGGTGGATGAAAACGTTTTGACTTGTTGACTTTTCCTCTCCTTTTGGGCGCATTTCACCCTAGCTGCAGGATGGGCACATTTTGGGGGGTGAGAAGGATATTTTCATGCCTTAGACAATTTTGCCATCAACTCTCTCAACTTGGGCGCATTTTGCTGGGTAAGGTGGATGAAGTTTGTTGACTTCTTTAACCCTTTTAAGAGGTGGGCGCATTTAGCATAAGGAGGTGGATTTTACATTTAGAAAATTTTTGAATGCCTCCAGCTTGCATGTGGGCGCATTTTACCCCTGGTGAAGTATGAAATGACTTAGAATTTTTTTTTACTTTACTCCACCAGCTTGGGCGCATTTTGCCATGGCAGGAGGATTTGACAGTGACTTAGAACATTTTCATCAACTTATTTCTCCTTGGGCGCATCTGAAGTAGGCTACAGGATGAGACTCAGACTTAGACATTTTTTACCTTCCTCTGCCAGCGTTCATGCCTCTGCTATTTATAGTAAATCCTCTGATTGCTGCATCTCTGAAGCTCAGAACGACTTGAAATTTTACACACTGCATCCTTATGACCTTGTTGCCCTGTCAACACTGCCATTTTTAGTCACCCTGCTATTTTTAGCCTATTTCTGAAGGTGGTTTACTATAAATAGTAACTGCTTGTTTTTGATAGCTCCACTGCTCCAATTAACATGGAATTTGAATGAGGCGCTCCTCACCATGTGACCTACTGGCTGACACTGACGCATGCAGTCAATTTACTATTTTTAGCCAGTTTCCAATCTGACTTACTATAAATAGTAAGTGCTCCGATCGACTTGAAATTTCACCAGCAGATAGCCTGAAGGACGCTGATCGTGGTGGTTTACACCGGTTTTCGAAAATTTTGACCTTTTATGCCTATTTTTAGGCTCCGAAGTTGGAAACCCTAATTTGCTCTGCATGCGTATCGAATGAACTATGTTTCTCTTAATTTCTGTGGCACTGCGATCAGCTCGTGATTCTGAACTGCTGGGAAGCGGCTGCCGGGACACACTTGCTAAAAATAGCAAGTTCCTTACTGAGTGACTATCTTCATTTGCATGTCACACCATCGCGAAGCTCTCAAAAAACCCATCAGGAATCACCCGACATGCAAAAGAAACCCTGACATGCAAACCCTAAAAATAGCCTCGGAAGGCTGAACTCTGAAAGTGGTCGTCTCGTCTTGCATGTTATATCATCACGAAGGTCTCGAAAAACCCAGAAGGAATATGCCAACATGCAAAGGAAAACTCATCATCTGAACCCTGAAATTCATGCCGGAAGCTGGACTTCTAAAAATAGAAAGTTGCCTGTTTCGGCTCAAATTTTGCATTCAAGTAGTCTGATGCGTTCTGGATGCTTTGTGACTGTCGGAATCTCAAATATGCTGATGAACTGCTCTGAATTGCACACTTACTAAAAATAGTAAGTACCTCGAAATCAGATGAAATTTTAGTGAAAGCCTGTTGGAAGCACACTGACAACAGTGTTAGTCTTTATTTGCAATTTATTGTCCTTTCTTGACCTCAAATTGGCGTGAAGGAATCAAACCCTAATTTTCAGATTTGGCCAAACTCACATTTAAACTCAGTGACGGGCTCAATCCCGAAAAGACAGATAGTAGAAAAGAGAGACAACGACAAAACAAACGAAAAGCAAAGCCAAAATTAGGGGGTCCCCATTTGCAATGGGGCGATGTGTGAAAAACGTCACAACATGACTGTTGGCCTGTTCCGGAAACCTGTAGGCTATTCAAAAGGTGAAATCAGGGTTTCATGTTTTGAAGGATGCTCTTGCTCAAGGTTGGTTGTTTTAATGGCGGATTCTTTCTAGGTTTTCAGAGAGCTTCGCAGTGGTAGGTTTTTCTTGGCATTCTGAGCATCTTCAGGAATTTACTATTTTTAGTAAATTCTATTTCGGACAGTGGTCCTGTTGGTTTCAGCATGGTTGGCTTTCCATTTCAGACTGATCAGTTGACTTACTCATTTTTGGGCTTTGGGGCACAATTGGAGAGATAAGTTGAATTATTTTAATTAAGTCATGTTTTAATGTTATATTTTAACATTGACCCCCTTGGCCTAGCAACTTCACTTTAAGTTGTTTTAAAAGATGCTCTTTATGGGTGGGTGCCTCATTGAAGGAATTAATTATATTTCTTATTAAAAGATTTAATCCAGGCATAAGTTGGACGCCAACTTCAAGGAAGAGATAAAGTTTATAATTAAAAGTCAAGTATTGCTTGGGAAAGTGGGACGCCATCTATTGGAGAATTAGGGTTTGACTAAAAAAAGAAGATTAGGGTTTCGAGAAGGTCAACTAGAAATTATAAAAGGAAGCCATTGGTTCTCATTTGGATTATCTTTTGTCTACAGGAATGTTATGCTGCCGGATTGGCTTTGGGATCGCTTTGAGGAATGTAAGCCTCCTAGCCTGGCATTGCTTCTCACTTGAAAGATAGCGACTAGTGGTGAGATAGTGTAGTTTGAGTGATTTGTATTGGGATTTGTGCATTGTAGCCAGTGTGTGGCTTTGTAGATCAGTTTTATGCATATTAGAGAGATTCAGGAATTGCATATTCATTACAGCAGATTGTCATTTCTATTCATAAGTCAAAAAATACAAAAAGAATCATTCTGGGTATTGTCTAGATCTCTCTGTTTGTGAAGGGCGAACTATTTCCTTAAGTTTCAGATTTTTTAGAGAAGTATTGAATTTTTAAAGACAAATCGCCCCTCTTGCTAGGCCGTACCATTTGAGTTGTCTTGGAATTCGTGCATAAAATAAATAGGAACTTTTGGGTCAGTTTTGTGTTCCAGTCTTGGGCGCCATCATCTTAGGATCATATTGCATTTTGTCTCGTGAAATTTGAGTGAGTTTGGAGGGAGTTGTGAGTAAAATTATGAGTTTCAGGGCTGCTGTTCATGCATGAGGAAAAACAGGAGTGTCATAAATCAGATTGTGAAGTTGGTCTTTATAGTGCAGTTTCTGATCTAAGCTTTATTATCTAGTGAAGGAAATTCAATATATTGTTGCAGCTCTATTCAATTATTGATTCACATTAATAGCAAGGCATTCTTTATCATGTTGTAAGCTGTACAGTAGTACTGTCAAGAGTTCTTTAATCTTGCTTAATCCTGATTTGTAATGATCATCTTTACATTCTGTAATCGCAATTGTATTTCTTTTATCTCCGCCATATGGTCGCCTCATTTCCGTATTGGATTGAGTAGCACATACTTGGTGTTGAGTGTGCTTTCAGTATATTAGATGATAGGGATCCTCTGACCACATGCTTGTCGTTCGTGGATGCATTTCTTGGTTTTGCTTCAGCATTTCCGTTAAGATCCTCTGACCATATGCTCGCCATCACTTGGCGCCATTCTTGGTTAGAGTTTCTTCCAGCTCTGTTTCAGCATTCAGATCCTCTGACCCATGCTCACACCTTGCCCACGTTGGGATCCTAGTGTACATTCTGGTTAGAGTTGCTTCAGCATCGTTTTGGTTTAGAGCTAACCCTAACGACTGTGTATTGCTTTGCTTATTGTAATTGAAATTTTGAAAAAATTGGCTCGGAATATTTCAGTGGTATCAGAGCTATGTATCCTGCCATCCTGTGAAACAATCCGTCTATGAGTGACAGAGAAAAGAGATACTCAGCAAGGGAAGACAAGAAGGCTGCAAATCAGTTTCAGTTCTATCAGGCTCCAGAAGGTTAGACAGCTTCAAAGGTCTTGAGGGCTCATTGGGAATCTTCTCAGGAAACAGATATGGCAGAAGGTGAGAGGTCAGTTGGGGGTAACGAGAGGTTTACTAGCAACAGAGATGAGAGTGGAAAGGGAAGAGAGAGATAGATAAGTCCGGGAAAGAGATTTGAAAGGAAGATGGATGCCTTAATGGATATGGTATCTCTCATGATGGGGAAAGTGGGCTAGAACACAATTCCACAAAGCAACCCAGGACATAGAGGAGAACACAGTGCCTCCAACCAGCATGATGGACATGCTACTCAGCCTGTTTCAAACAACACATACATTTCTTCCAGGCCATTCAAACCCACCTTCTTGGCACCAGTAAACACTCAACCTGATCCTGAAGAGAATGCCTCATTCGTGGAACAGCTGAGACTTGGCCGTGCGGAGTATGATTCTCTCCCTGATGAAATCAAGATGGATATGTCCTATAATGATTTTATGGATCATAAAAGAAAGAATAAGGGACAAGGGAGACATTACGAGCAGAGAAGAACAACAGTTCAAGGGGACTTGTATCAAGTTGTCAACAAGGTTATACTTCCACACTATGACGGGAGTGATAACAGTTCAGCTCGAGCTTGGATACAGAAGCTAGATAACTATCTAGCTCTTAGACCCATGGCAGAAGAGGAGGCGATTAAGTTCGCTATGCTACACCTAGATGGGGTGGCACATGAGTGGTGGTACCATGGCCTAGTCACCTTGGGTCATCGGTCTATTGCTACCTATGATGAGTTCACCAATAGGCTCATCGAGAGATTTGAGAAAAAAGATCCTGAAATACATTTCAAAGAATTGGCACAGCTTAGGCAATATGGTACAGTTGATGCCTACATAGATGAGTTTCAGAGACTCTCAGTCATGGTCACAGGAATCACTGAGAGGCGTTTGGTGATCCTTTTCAGTGAAGGATTGATGGAGCCACTCAAAGGTTGGATTAAAGCTTTTGATCCACCCTCCCTTCAGGAGGCCATGAAGAAGGCAAGAAACATGGAGTGGGCTGCTCCTAAGGCAAAGTTTCAATCCAAGCCATCCTTTCACAAAGGGGATAAAGGGAAAAGACCTCATCAAAGACCACCTTTAAGACCTCAGCATAAGAAGTTCAAACAGCATAATCCTCATGTCACAAGATTGGATCCTGAGACACTAAATGAACTCAGAAGAAAAGGGTTATGTTTCCGGTGTAGAGAAAAATGGTCACAAGATCATGTGTGCCCAAAGGGAGTCAAATTTCATCAGATTGAGTACTATTCAATTGGTGAAAGTAATTCTAATTTTTTAGACCAGCAGTCTGATTTTGATGAGAGTGAAGTGGAAAGAGCTCCAAAAGAGTTTGAAGATGAAAAGGAAAGTGGTGGTATTTTGGCTCAACTTTTGAGCTTTCAAAGGAATGAATCCTTCAATGTTCGAGGGATGATTGAGGGGCAGCGAATAGTTGCTTTGATTGACACTGAGGCAACACATAACTTCATTGATGAAGTTGCAGTGGCAAAGAAGGTGCTGCAAACAGAAGAGTTTGAAGGCTTCAAGGTCATGGTTGCTGATGGGTTCCACATTTCATGTACCAAGAAGATCTCAAACATGGCTATGCAGTTGGGAAACTATGAATTCAAGGACAACTTCTATGTAGTCAACATTGGAGATACGGATGTCATTTTGGGAATTCAATGGCTGCGTTCACTTGGATAGATCTATTTAAATCTGCAAACTATGGAGCTCAAGTTTCAATCCGATGGGAAGAGAGTAGTGCTAAGAGGAATGTCCAATGGGGGTCCTCGGGTTGTTTCATTCAAGAGAATGGCAAGGCTGATTCGTCATGATCAAGCTGAGTGGGCTGCAGAGTGTATGATTCTTCCTGCTAGTCCGATTGAAACTAAGAGAGACTATCCTCCTGATGTTCAGTCTTTACTCACAAAAAGGAGCAAGGTGTTTGCTGATTTACCTCCTGGACCACCACCTGAACGGAGTTCGGAGCATATCATAGAGCTCAAGGAAGGAGCTAAACCAGTTATTACAACTCCATATCGGTACCCTAAGAAGCAGAAGGATGATATTGAGAAAAATATTCAGGAACTCTTGGAGATGGGTTTCATTCATCCAAGCAAGAGTCCCTTCGCTTCAGCAGTGGTTCTTGTGAAGAAGAAGGATGGTACCATGCGCATGTGTGTGGACTATTGTGCTTTGAATCAAAGCACCATCAAAAACCGATACCCCATTCCAAGGATAGATGAGCTCATTGATGAGCTACATAGGGCCAAGTTCTTTTCAAAGATCAATTTGAGATCAGGCTACCACCAGATTTGGATGAGGATCTGATGTTGAGAAGACAGCTTTTAGATGTCACTATGGCCACTTCGAGTTTCTAGTCATGCCATTTGGGTTGACTAATGCTCCTGCTACCTTCCAGTCTTATATGAATAGAGTCTTTTAGAAGCAATTGAGGAAGTTTGTGTTGATATTTTTTGATGACATCCTGATTTTCAGCAAGACATGGGAAGAACATCTCAAACACTTGGAGGAAGTGCTTAGCATCCTAGAATCTAAGAGCTTGTTTGCCAAAGAATCCAAATGTGAATTTGGAATGGAGGAACTACTTTACCTTGGCCACATAATCAATGCTGAGGGAGTGAAGGTTGATCTTGAAAAGATCAAGGCAGTTGTTGATTGGCCACTTCTTGAGAACTTGACTCAGTTGAAAGGGTTTTTGGGTCTTTGTGGGTTTTATAGAAGATTTGTGAAAGGCTACTCACAGAATGCTGCTCCTCTTACTGATCTCACAAAAAAAGGAGCTTTTTGTTGGTCAGAAAAGGCTCAAACTGTTTTTGATAAGTTTAAGAGGATCATGAGCTTTTGTCCGGTTCTGGCCATTCCGGATTTTTCCAAGTCTTTCGAGCTACAATGTGATGCATCCGGTGAAGGAGTTGGGGCTGTTTTGATGCAAGACAAACATCCCATTGTGTTTGAGAGCAGAAAATTGAGAGGTGTTGAGAGGACCTACTCTATCTATGACAAGGAAATGCTTGCCATTATGCATGCATTAGCTAAGTTCAGACAGTATTTGGTGGGAAACAAGTTTGTGGTCAAGACAGATCACAATAGTCTCAAACACTTCATGCATCAGAAGGATCTGAACGAGAGGCAACAAAAGTGGGTGAGCAAGCTTCAAGCTTACGATTTTGATATCGAGTATGTCAAAGGGAAAAATAACATAGTGGCTGATGCTCTATCTAGGAGACCCCATTTGAGCTCATTGTGTGAGCTTACTACTGATTGGAAGGACATGTTGCTTGCTGATTATGCCAAAAAACAATTTGCAACCAGCATCATTGAGGGTAATTTTCATGACGAAAGGTACAAGGTGATTGAAGGGTTGATACACTACAAGGGTAGAATCTTTTTGGTGGCTGATTCTAAGCTCAGAAAGAAGATTTTGTTGACATTTCATGACATTCCGCTTGCTGGTCATCAAGGATTCTTTAAGACATATAGGCAGATCCGGGAAAGATTTTCTTGGAAAGGGTTGAAAGGGGAAGTTCAACGCTACATTCAGGAGTGTCCCGTTTGTCAAATGAACAAGAATGAGCATACTCTACTAGTTGGTCTGTTGCAACTTCTCCCTATTCCCAATAAAAAATGGGAATGCATATCGATGGACTTCATCACGGGGTTGCCCAAGGTCCAAGGGAAGGATTGTATCTATGTTGTAGTGGATAGACTAACAAAATTTGCTCACTTCTTCGCTATTACCAGCTCTTTTTCAGCAGCCCAAGTTGCAGATCTGTTTTTTCATGAGGTGTTTACGTTACATGGGCTGCCAAAAAACATTGTGAGTGATAGGGACAGCAAGTTCCTAAGCACTTTTTGGCAAGAGGTCTTCAGAATGAGTGGTACTGTGCTTACTCCAAGCACTAGTTATCACCCCCAAACAGATGGACAAACTGAAATAGTGAACAAGTGGTTGGAAGGCTACTTGAGAAACTATGTTTCGGAGCAGCAAAGAGCGTGGGTTAAGTGGCTTCACATAGGCAAGTACTGTTATAATTATTCTTTTCATATGTCAATAAAGATGTCACCTTTCTTGGCTCTTTATGGTTATGAAGCTCCTAGCTTTGCTAATTTGATGTTTGGTGATAGCAAAGCTCCTCAAGCCAAGGACTTATTGCAGCAGGGTCAAGATATCATAAAATCATTGAAGAACAATCTTTAGATTGCACAGAATCAGCAGAAGATGTATGCTGATCAGTGGCGTGTTGAGCGCTCTTTAGAGGTTGGGGATATGGTTTATCTCTGACTACAGCCTTACAGACAGTCTACTCTCAAGAAGAGTGGAGCTGAGAAGCTCAAACCTCGCTTCTATGGGCCATTCAAGGTCATCAAAAGGGTGGGAACAGTAGCATATGAGTTGGAGTTACCTTCAAGTAGCAAAGTGCACAATGTCTTCCACGTGTCTCGCCTCAAAAAGGCGCTTGGACATAATGTTATTGCTTCATCACAGTTGCCTCCTTTGGATGAAGAAGGACAGTTGATTTTTAAAGACAAATCGCCCCTCTTGCTGGGCCATACCATTTGAGTTGTCTTGGAATTCGTGCATAAAATAAATAGGAACTTTTGGGTCAGTTTTGTGTTCCAGTCTTGGGCGCCATCATCTTAGAATCATATTGCATTTTGTCTCGTGAAATTTGAGTGAGTTTGGAGGGAGTTGTGAGTAAAATTATGAGTTTCAGGGCTGCTGTTCATGCATGAGGAAAAACAGGAGTGTCATAAATTAGATTGTGAAGTTGGTCTTTATAGTGTAGTTTCTGATCTAAGCTTTATTATCTAGTGAAGGAAATTCAATATATTGTTGCAGCTCTATTCAATTATTGATTCACGTTAATAGCAAGGCATTCTTTATCATGTTGTAAGTTGTACAGTAGTACTGTCAGCAGTTCTTTAATCTTGCTTAATCCTAATTTGTAGTTCTCATCTTTACATTCTGTAATCGCAATTGTATTTCTTTTATCTCCGCCATATGGTCGCCTCATTTACATATTGGATTGAGTAGCACATACTTGGTGTTGAGTGTGCTTTCAGTATATTAGATGATAGGGATCCTCTGACCACATGCTCGTCGTTCGCCGACGCATTTCTTGGTTAGAGTTCTTGCTTCAGCATTTCTGTTAAGATCCTCTAACCATATGCTCGCCATCACTTGGCGCCATTCTTGGTTAGAGTTCCTTCCAGCTCTGTTTCAGCATTCAGATCCTCTGACCCATGCTCACACCTTGCCCACATCGGGATCCTGGTGTACATTCTAGTTAGAGTTGCTTCAGCATCATTTTGGTTTAGAGCTAACCCTAACGACTGTGTATTGCTCTGCTTATTGTAATTGAAAATTTGAAAAAATTGGCTCGGAATATTTCAGGTGCATATGAGGGTGTGAGGAACTTCTATTGCCTTAGAAACTTTTTCCCAACTCCAACCTCTTGAGGGCGCATTTGGAGGGGTCAGCAGGAATTTACAACGCCTTAGAAACTTTTTCTTGGCCTGCTCCAAATAGGATGCATATCAAGGGTCTAGGAGAAACTTAATCAAAACTTAGCACATTTTTCTCACCAGCACCTTCCACCTTGGGTGCATTTAGCTAGGTGAGGCGGAATTTTCATTGCCTTAGAATATTTTCAACCTTCCTCACTGAGCATGGGCACATTTGGGGTCTTGTCAGAGAATTTCCAATGCCTTACAAAGTTTTCTCAGCTCACTCACCATTGTTTACTATATTTAGGAAGTACCCTGGTTTTCATACTTTTGTAACTTGGATTTATTTGAAATTTGCGCCACAAGATCCTCATGATCTAATTTGCCTCGTTCACACTGGCACCTGTTGTGACCTTTTCACACATCGCCCCATTTAAGATGGGGACCCCTAATTTTTGCTCCATTCTGGTCTTTTGGCTTGGGTTTTCTTCTGTCTCTCTTGCTCTGTCTCTTTTCTGATGTCCGCCTTTCGGGGGGTTGCGCCCGTCAGTGAGCTTTAACATGAAAACTGGTCGAGTCTAAAATTAGGGTTTCATCATTTCTGGTCAGTCCAAAGTCAAGTAGAGTCAGTAAATTGAAAATTGAACTTAACGTTGTTGTCAGCAGACATCCAGCAGGCTTCCAGCCAGTTTTCATCAAATTCTGAGGTACTTACTATTTTTAGTAAGTGTGAAATTCAGGGCAGTTCGTCAGCTATTTTGAGATTCCAATCATCATACTGCATTCGGAACATATCAGGCTACTCATGTGTAAAATTTAAGCGAAAACGGGCAACTTACTATTTTTAGCAGTCTGGCTTCCGGCACGAATTTTAGGGTCCAGATGCAGAGATTTTCTTTACATGTCTAGATATTCCTTCTGGGTTTTTCAAGACCTTCGCGATGATGTAACATGCAAGTCGAGATGACCACTTTCAGGATTCAGCCTTCCAAGGCTATTTTTAGGGTTTGCATGTCGAGGTTTCTTTTGCATGTCAAGTGATTCCTGATGGGTTTTTCAAGAGCTTCGCAATGGTGTGACATGCAAACGGAGATTCCCACTCATAAGAACTTTATTTTAGCGGTGTGTCCTGGCAGCGCCACCCAGAGATTCTTTTGATACGCATGCAATGCAAATTAGGTTTTCCAGCTTCAGAGCCTAAAAATAGCCATCAAAGGTCAAAATTTTCAAAATCCGGTGTAAACCACCGCGATCAGCGTTCTTCAGGCTATCTGCTGGTGAAATTTCAAGTCAATCGGAGCACTTACTATTTATAGTAAGTCAATTTGGAAACTGGCTAAAAATAGTAAATTGAGCGCATGCGTCGGTGTCAGCCAGCAGGTCACGTGGTGAGGACCGCCTCATCCAAATTTCAACTCGATCGGAGCTTGGGAGCTATCAGAAACATGAGCTTACTATTTATAGTAAGCCACCTCTGGAAACAAGCTAAAAATAGCAGGGTGACTAAAAGTGGCAGTGCCGACAGATTGACAAGGTCACGAGGATGCAATACGCAAAATTTCAAGCCGTTCCGAGCTTCAGAGACGCAAATTCAGAGGACTTACTATAAATAGCAGGGCATGAGAAGCTGGCGAAGACGAGAAAAATAGCTAAGTCTGGAACTTCATCCTTCACTTCCTTGAAAATGCGCCCATCTCAGCCGGAGGTCATGAAATTTCTCTAAGTGTTGGGCTCGTCCTTCACACAGGCCAAAATGCGCCCAAGGAGGAAAAGGTCAAAGGAAAGTCAACACGTTTATCCTGCAGGCATAGCAAAATGTGCCCTCAAGCATAAATGGCTGAGAAAATTTCTAAGTCAAAAAAAAAAAACTCCATCCTCCTCCCTGGGCAAAATGCGCCCAACTTGAAGAAGAAAAAGTTGAAAATTTTCTAAGTCTGAGACTTCATCCTTCACCAGGGGTAAAATGCGCCCACATGCAAGCTGGAGACATTCAAAAAATTTCTAAGTATAAAAAGTTCATCCTCCTTCATGGCTAAAATGCGCCCAAGGGAGAGAAAGGTCAAAGAAGTCAAAGATACTCATCCTTCAGCATAGGCTGAATGCGCCCGCATGACAGCAAGATGCTAAAAAATTTTCTAAGGGAAGAAACTCGTCCTCCACCCTAGGCTAAATGCGCCCAAATGGGGCCACATGAGGACAAAGAAAAGGAAGCTGAAAAGTCACCAGCTAAGGCGTTGGAATCTTCATCCTTCACATCATGCAAAATGCGTTCAAGCTATAAGGGAGTCAAGGGGCGTTGAAAGTTTCATCCTTTACTCCATGTGAAATGCGCCCAACTTGGCCTAGAAAAGACAAAATTTAAAATCCCCCTCACCCCCTCAAATGCGCCAGGTTTAGAAGAAAGTCAAAGGTCAAAGCATTGGCAAGTGTTTCGTCCTTCTACACATCTCAAATGTGCCCATCCTCCTCTATGTCTCAAATGCGCCCAAGTTGAGATGTAAAAAGTGACTAAAGGTGGTAAGTAGGGTGAAAGATATTCCAAAGCATGGTAAGAGGTGAAATGTGGCTAGGCGTTATCCCTCATCACATGCAAAATGCGCCTAAGGGGTAGGTGGTATTAAAGAATTTTTCTAAGGCGTTTTTTCTTCTTCAAGCCCCAATATGCGCCTAAGGTGGTAGGTGATGTTAGAGAATTTTTCCTAAGGCGTGGCCAAGGTGATATGTGTGAGATAATATGCTAGACGTGATTTCAAATTTCTCTAAGTGGTTTGCGCTCAAGGTGAAGTGTGCTGGAAAATATTGCAAGGTGGTGGATGTGTTACCTAGGCGTTGAAATTGCCAGACACACAAAAAAAATAAAATTAGGTGTGATGCGCCTTCAAGAAAATTTTCTAAGCAAGTTGAAATAAAAAATTCTTCACCACAGGAAGTTGATGAAATTTTCTCACCACTGGCAAGATGGATTGAAAATGAATGAAATTTTCTCACCACTGGCAAGATGGATTGAAAATGAATGAAATTTTCTAAGGCAAATTTCAAAAAAAAAATGACTAAGTGATTCAAATTTTCTAAGGCACAAATATTTTCTCCCTTGGAGAAAAATGCCTAAGTCTGGAGAGGTGGTGAAGTGTTGGAAAATCTTTCAAAGGTGATGAGTTGCCACAGGTGAAGTCAGTGACTGCCAGCTTCACGAGGTTAATAAAATTTTTCCAAGTCAGAGCAAAATTCTCAGAGGGGATCAAAGAACGAGAATAAATTTGATGGGAGAATATTTTCTAAAGTTCCAAAATTCAAGAAAATTAAATGAACCCGTTCGTTGGGCACCCATGGGTTCGATGCGTTCTGGAGAAAATTTTCTTCTGGGTATTGAAGTTTATCGATGAGGAGTTGATTTTAAGGTCTTCCACAGCTTTCTGAGGATTCTGGGATGAAGATTTTAAGTGGGCACCAGGTTGATGAATTTTCCTAAGGGAAAGTTTAAAAATTTTCTAAGGCAAAAATGAAGAAAATGTGTTTTCAAGGTGAAATCCTCCAGACGATGAATTTGAAAGGAACTGCCTAGGTGAATTTGCTTCAGTCCTCCGTGAAGATAGTTTACTTGAGCCAGAAATGAATAAAATCGAGGTTATCAGAGCTCCAGCAGGTGAAATGAATTTCTTGAAGATGCAGTTGAAGATGATACGCCCTTGAAGAGGATGGATTGAAAAATTGGCTAAGGCATGAAGAATTTGAACGCGAAGTTGGCTAGGACAAACGATGAGCCCTTGATGATCAAAGCGTGAAAATTAGGTAAGTGAGGTGCATTTATATTATGAAATGTTCTAATCCTCTTCTCCTCGCTTGTTTTGCAGGAGAAATGTTGAAGCCAGGGCACGATGTCTAGAAATGGTGAAGCACGATGATATTACAACCTTCGGAAGAAGATAAAGTTACGAGTTTCAATCTTGAAGGGAGGAAAATTTGCAAGAAAATGGCTAAGTGTTAAGACTTAGTATAACTCAAAGTGACGAAGATGAAGACCCTCAAGTGGAAGAAGTCAAAGAACAAAGTCAAGAAGGAAGATCAAGGACAATGTGAACGCGTCTACAAACAGAATCTTCTAGAAGGATGATGGTGGACATTATGGCACATTTATTACCCCACTCTCCTCTGTGGTGGTTTTTAGGGCAATCTTGTTTAGGGCTGAGGTGGCACGATTTTAGCCACTCTATTGATTGTAACCCTAGCCGTCTTTTGGGACTTGGCTAGCTATATAAAGGGGGAGTCCCCCTCATTTGTATCTCATTAGATTAGACATTGGAATAGTAGACATTGAGAGAGTATTAGCATTAGAGTTAGATAGTGTAGCATTGTAGAGCATTTTTGCATAATTTGGAGAAGAGAGAAAGTTTTCCCTTTGAAAACTTTTGAGGAGATTTTGTGTAACACATTTTATGATAATAGATCTTTTCATTGATGATGGAATTCGTCTTGTCATGAAATGCTAGCAAGGTTTCTTCTTCCTTTCGTATCCAAGTAGCTTAAATTCATGCAAGTAGCTTACTTTGGTGTGTGGTGTTTCATTGAGATAGCTTCGCTTTATTCCATACCACTAGCGGCTTGTTGATGATAAGTTCGCCTTGTGTGGTCGACTGGAGATTATTTTGTGTTTAAACTTCAATTGTGATTTATATGCTTATATGCGTCGTTGTGATGGTGTATGCATGTTAAGTCATAATTTGAACATCTTTTGCTATTTCCCTTGAAGATTGCACCGATTTTGCTGAGGCTGTCCGACGTGAGGCTAAGTGAAATCCGGTTGAAGTCTATTGAAATGAAGCTCCACACATCCTGCATTTAGAATAGAACATAAACTTCTTAGGCCCTACACCCTTTTAAATTCAGTTCATTTTCGGTTAGAATTAGGAAACTTGCGCTCACCTGCCAAATCATTTGAATCACACGAAAACCCTTAATCTACTTTTGTTGTTAGCCGTCGAACAATTGTGTAAGTCCCCTTGACATACCAGCAATATCACATCGAGCCAAACTGAGCCTATTCGCACTCAAGGAACCTTGGAGTTGAAAGCATGATCTTACTTGCAATCTTAGCATGCTGAATACTTTGTTCAAGAGAGGATAGAGCGTCCGTTGGGAGACTTTATTCTGTGTTGGTGCGGTCTCAAAAACCACGTCAACAGCACCTTATGCTGACTTGCTATTTATAGCCTATTTTTGGAGTGGACTTGCTATTTATAGTAACTGGTTGATTTTAGAACTTCTGCAACTCTGTTCGACGTGAAATTTGCTCCATGGGGTCCTTGTGAGTCAACTGACCCGTTCACACTGGTGGTTTGTGTTGAACTGCTATTTATACCCTGTTTTAGAAGTGGCTTACTATAAATAGTAAGTACTCAGATTGCCTTCAAATTTTACTAGTGGATTCCTTGAGAGATGCCGATTGTAGCGGGATAAATCAATTTTCGGAGATTCTGGTGTTTAACCCTTCATTTTGGGTCCCAAAGCTATAAACCCTAATTTGACTTGCATGTTGCTGAAATGATCCCTGTTTGACCCCGTTTCTGTTGCATGTCACTCTGTTCGTGATGCTAAAGTGTTGGGCAGCTGTTGGAGTGATCCTGCTAAAAATAGTAAGTGTCTGAAAAAGTGACCAACTCTACTTGCATGTTACCTTGTTGCGTAGCTCTTGAAAAACCCATGAAGAATATGCTGACATGCATTGAAAAATCCTGCATGCAAACCCTAAAATTTGCTCTTGAAGACAACTCTACAAAAAGGTCATGATCCTAGTTTGCATGTTACATCACTACAAAGCTCCTGAAAAACCCACAAAGAATATCCAGACATGCGTTGAAGACTCCAACATGCAAACCTTGAAAATAGCCTCCGAAGTCAAGACTGCTAAAAGTTATCATCTCATCTTGCATTATCATTGCGTAGGTCTCGGAAAAACCAGAAATATTCTCTAGACATGCACCAAAAAACTTCGCATGCAAACTATGAAAATAGCCTCTGAAGCCTAAATTGCTAAAAGTCATCTCCTCGACTTGCATGTTACATCATTGCGTAGGTCTTAGAAAACCCAGAAAGAGTATCCAGACATGCATCGGAAAATCATACATGCAAAACCCTAAAATTGGCTCTTGAAGCCCCAGACTGCAAAAAATAGTAAGTTGTTTGTTTGCGCTCAAAAGTTGTAGGCAGATAGTTCAGGGTGTTCAAAATGCAATGTAGTAGTCAGAATTTTCAATAATGCTAAGAAAATGTCCAAATTAAGTACTTACAGAAAATAGCAAGTTGTCGAAATTCAGTGGGAACCTGTTGAGAACGAACTAATCGCAGTGTTAAGCTCGGACTTCAATTCAATTTAACTTCAAACTAGCCCGAAGAGTGCAAACCCTAATTCTACAAACTTAGCCAAAAATTCCAATTTAAGTTCAAAGGCGGGCACATCCCTGAAAAGACAAGCAGAAAAGAGAGATACAGCGGGGAAAACCAAAGGCAAAAGACAGGAACGAAGCAAAAATTAGGGGAGTCCCCATTTTGAATGGGTGATGTGTGAAAAGGTCACAACAAGTAGTACCAAATGTTTATATGGATGTTGACCTACTAAGGGCAATAGCAGCAAACTACGACCCAATCTCAAAAATTGTAAGATCATATGATGGTATCAAAATGGTTAAGGCTGCTAGTTTTTATGATCAGAGTAGATAGACAGAATTTAATTCAAAATCAAACAAAATAACACAGCATATACCCTGGGAAAACCCTCCACTTGAGGGAGAAAAACCCAGCAACAATATATCACTTGTATATTGAATATCAATGAATGTCTCCTTTACAAAGAAGCCGATATGGAGACCAATTAAGAGCACCAAACTCTGATATTAATACAAAAACAATATAATGCAACTTGTTGATAGCAAACTCAACCTCCTTCAATTATATCGATCTACACTTGATGATCTTCTTGATACACAAACTCGCACTTATGTATATCGAACTTATGATGAACAATGAATATGAATGAATGAATGATCGAATGGCACCTTCATTATATATAATTTGATGATGAGAACTCAAGGGTGGCGTCTCTTCAAATCTCTTCAAATACACAAGGTAAATCTCTTCAAATACACAAGGTCGGCCATCAATGAGAAGATGTGATCCTTCAACAAATCGTTGATTATGTAGGAGGTCGGCCTCAAGCATAATAAACAAATATTAAATGTTATTTAATAAAAGACGTGACTCCAAGATGAAGTTGTATCTTCTAAATGTCGGCCTCAATAGCAATGAATAAATATTAGTTAATGAAGCGCCTCTTCATAGATTATTTTGTTGCAATTTAAATAGCCGTTAGGGTACAATTTAAATTGCCCTTCATGGATCGAACTTGGCTGGAAGTAGAAGCCCGACGTTGTCTTTAACATCAACACTCCCTCTCAACTAGGGAGGATACTTCCAGCTGCATAAGACATATCACCTCATCGTGATGTCAACCACAATGGCTACTCCCATATGTGGAAAGGAAACATATCACCTCATCGTGATATCAACCATCATGGCTACTCCCATGTATGTTAACTGTGCATAGGTGTTCATCACAAAATCACTCAACGTGATGTCGTCACTTCATCGTGACATTCACCATGGCTACTCCTAGACGGTGAAAACAAAAGTACAAGAAAATCATCGTGGACTCTCTCACGTGATGTTGTCATGTAGTCACACACATGACATCCACCATGGCTACTCCCAGAGGGTGGAAACAAGGGCTTTCACATCAAATCTCTCTCACAAAGAGAAATGCATTAACAAGGGCTTGCACCACAAATCCCTCTCACAGAGAGAAATGCATTAAGGAAGATCAGTGATACTAAGACTCCTTCTCAGCTAGGGCTTCATTCTCCACCATACCAAGCTTGTCTCCAAAGTACACAAACTTTATTTTGGAGAGAGGCTTGGTGAGAATGTTTGTTGTCTACTCATCAGTGCTGATATATTTCAACTGGATCGCTTTCCTCAATACCATATCTCTGATATAGTGGTATTTGATCTCAACATGTTTAGTCCTGTCATGAAACACTGGATTGACAGAAAGCTTCACACAACCTTGATTATCACAATGAATGGCAGTCGGCTCCATCGATTGTCCAAACAATCCTGCAATGAGCTTCCAAAGCCACACTACTTCTCGAGCTGCCACATGAGCTGCAATATACTCGGCCTCTGTTGTACTTAGTGCCACAAAATATTGCTTCCTGCTACACCAGGATATCATCGCAGACCCCAAATTGAAGCAACATCCAGAGGTGCTCTTCTGATCAGTAACACACCCTGCCCAATCAGAATCAATATATCCAAGCAGCTTCAAGTCCACACCAGAAGAATATCTCAAGCCATACCCAACTATGCCATGCAACCTCAGGACATGCTTTGCTACAACTAGATGTATTTGCCTTGGTTCACACATGAACTGACTAAGTGCAATCACTGCATAGCAAATATCTGGTCTAGTATTGACTAGATACATCAACGATCCAATCAACTGCCTGTACATAGTAAGATCCACTAGATCTGAACTAGCTGCAACATCCTTAAGCTTATGCAAGTTGGTCTCCATAGGTGTAGACATGGATTTGCAATCCATCATACCAAATCTCTTCAGAATATCAATGGTGTACTTCCCTTGACTTAGAATGATCTCATCAGGCTTCTGCCATACTTCTAAACCAAGGAAGTAGTGCATGAGACCAAGATCCTTCATTTCAAATTCAAAAGCTAACTCCTTCCATTTGATAATGAGGTGATCTTCTCCAGTAAGAATTAAATCATCAACATAGAGAACCAAGATTAATGCTTCGCCATCAATTACCTTGAAGTATAGGTTTGAATCAGCATCATTCTTGGAGAAGCCCGAGCTTAACAGGTAATGATCAATTCTTTCGTACCAAGCACGAGGAGCCTGCTTAAGACCATACAAAGCCTTCTTCAACCTACAAACATGAGACTCCTTCCCATGAACCTCAAAGCCATCAAATTGCTCAATATATACCTCTTCCCTGATTACACCATTCAGAAATGTTGTCTTCATGTCCATCCGGTGAATCTTCCATCCTTTAGATGCTGCAATAGCAATGATGGTCCTGACTGAAGTATAACGAGCAACTGGAGCAAAAGTTTCCTCATAGTCAATTCCCTCTTTCTGAGAGAATCCTTTAGCCACGAACCTAGCCTTGTACTTCTCGATGCTCCCATCAGCCACATGCTTGATCTTGAAGAGCCACTTAGAAGAAACAACAGATTTTCCTTCAAGTCTACGTACAATGTCCCAAACATCATTCTTGAGAATGGATTCATACTCTTCAGCCATAGCATCCTTCCATACTTGTTGACTAGTAGCTTCCTCAACACTAGATGGTTCGGTCTCAATGATTTGACTTATCAAAGCAACATAGCTTGAAAACTTATGAGGTCTATTGCTTTCTTTGAATGTTCCTCTCGGGGCTGCAAACCTTTATGCCTCCTTCATTGTTTGCCTAGCCCAAAGAGGTCTCTTACGACCAATCACAATATCTGTAGGCCCATCAGTAGGTTCCAAAGGCTCAACTGGATCATCATCTTCTTTGGGTTCAATAGCCTCTGAATCTCAGGAGTATGGTCAACTTCCATATCTTGAGGAGACTCTTGATCTTCATTGTCTATCTCCATGTGGATGCTCCTTGAATCTCTTGAATGCAACATACTCTTCAAATGTAACATTCCTACTGATCTCAATCAACTTCTAGATTGGAATGTATATTTGATAAGCTTTTGAAGACTCACTATAGCCTACAAATTTCCCTTCTTGCCAGAAGGTTCCAACTTTGTCCTTTTATCTTTCGGTGCATGAACATACATTGGACAACCAAAGATCCTCAAATGACTTACTTTTGGCTTCACCCTTGTGAATGCTTCTTCGGGAGTCATGTTCTCCAAGATGCGGTGAGGGCTTCTATTCTAAACATAAATAGTTGTCCTAGATGCTTCTACCCAAAGGAAGGTTTGCAGATCTTGATCATGAACCATGGCTTTGGTTGCTTCTACAACAGATCTATTCTTCCTTTCTGCAACACCGTTCTGATGAGGATTGTAAGGGACACAGAACTCCCTCTTAATCCCTGCTTCAATGCAAAAGTTACGGAAGCTACCGGAAATGTGCTCTCCTCCGTTATTGGATCTCAAAACTTTGATCCTCTTCCCGAACAAGTTCTCTACCTGAGCTTTAAATTCTTTGAACCTCTCTAGTACTTCCTCAGATTCTTTAGATTTCAAGAAATAAATCCAACTCTTTCTAGAGTAGTCATCAATAAAAATAATGTAATACAAGAAACTACTCAACGAAGCAACAAACATTGGACCACATAAATCAAAATGAATAAGATCTAGAATACATTTAGATCTACTTTCACTACTATGAAATGGACCTTTAGTATTCTTACCCAATGCGCAACCCCTGCAAGTGCCTTCATGCTCCTAGTTGAGTTTCGGAAGGCCAGTGACCATCTTCTCCATGGTAGGTAGTGCTCGAAAGTGAAGGTGAGCCAATCTTCTATGCCAAAGTTCACACAAACTTGATCAATCATGCAATAGAGCCTGAAGTGGACGGGTGCAAAGTCTATAGAGGCTCTCATGTCGAACTCCAATCACCCGAGCAGTCTTGATATTTGAGTTCTTTGGCCATGCAAGAACTTCAAAGAACTTTACCTTCTGAAAATGCAACTTGGTACCCCTTGTCCTCCAAGGCTGAGATAGAGACAAGGTTTCACTTGATACCTAGAACAAATAGAACATCACTCAACCGCAAGGAAATGTCGGACTCCAAGTGAAGAGAGGAGGTCCCAACTCCTTTCACAGACTAACTAGCATCATCTCCAATAATTACTTGAACACTAGAATCTCTCTCCACCAAATCAGTTAGATGCTCTCTAAATCCGGTGATGTGGTGAGCAGCGCCAATATCAATTAACCAAGTATTGTTGTCGGTAGGCACACTGCTCGAAAGAGCAAAATAGAATAGGAAACCACTTGAATCCTTCTGCGGAAAGATCTCAACAACATCTACAATGGAAGCCTGTTGCTTAGGCCTGGTTGGACAATCCTTTGCATAGTTACCATACTTGTCACATCTAAAACATTGAACACAAGAGAGGTTCTTCTTCTTCTTGAATGCAGGAGCACCATGAGATCCTTTATCTCTATTCCTTTTGAAATATCCTTTCTTTCCTTCTTTCCCTTTCTTCTTCGAGGATTGTGCAGCAAGAACATGAATGTCTTCATTTGTAGAGCTTTGACCAATACCTCTCGCAGCCAACCGTGATTCTTCTTGTATACAATCCACCCTCAAATGATCAAACTTAGGGAGTTTTGATCTCACACTAATTCCTTGAAAGAATGACTCCCAAGATGAAGACCATTAAGAGCCAACATGGTCAAATCCTTGTCATCAACAATATGCCTAATAGTAGAGAGTTGATCTCTCAACTCAGTGCTCTTCATGAAGTATGAGATGACAGATTCTCCTTTCGCCATCTTGACATGAAGTTGTTGCTTTAATGCAAGAGCTCGACTTGTGTTATTGATCTCATACATCTCCAAAGTCTTGAACATATCTCTTGCAGATTTTAACTTGGAGATAATTGGCACAATGTGGTCTTTCACGGAATCCACCAACATCTTTTTTGCCTTAGTGCCATTTCTCTTCCATTGTAATTTCTCATTCTCCTCGGATGGTTTGGAAACTTCACCCTCCACGAACGCTGCTAACTCGTTTTCCTCCAAGGCAAGCATGAATCTGAACCTCCAAGATGTGAAGTTAGATGCGCCCTCAAGTCTATCTTCGATCTTCTACCTGTTCACCATCTTGACGATAAGATAGATGCAATCAAGGATGAGAATAAGAATGGAGGATATTGCTGCTTGACTAAATCTGATCACGATCTTTCTAATACCTGCTTTGATACCATGTTAGTTTTTATGATCAGATTAGATAGACAAAATTTAATTGCATAGTTGTCGGGAGATGCAGGGTACTGATAATGGTACGGTGACGGGGACGCCAATCAAATTAGGGTACTTGAGTTAAATGAATAAGGAGACGGCTATTTTATATGTAAATGATTCACCGAAAATTTTGGGTACAGGGACTAGTACGTTGTCTATGTTTCCATAATGGAATTTCCCGGCAACTATAATTAATTCAAAATCAGACACAATAACACAACATATACCCTGGGAAAACCCTCCACTTGAGGGAGAAAAACCCAACAACAATATATCACTTATATATTGAATATCAATGAATGTCTCCTTTACAAAGAGGCCAATATGGAGGCAAATTAAGAGCACCACAATCTGATGTTAATACAAAAACAATATAATGCAGCTTGCTGATAGCAAACTTGACCTCCTTCAATTATATCGATCTGCACTTGATGATCTTCTTGATACACAAACTCGCACTTATGTATATTGAACTTATGATGAACAATGAATATGAATGAATGAATGATCGAATGGCACCTTCATTATATACAATTCGATGATGAGAACTCAAGGGTGGCATCTCTTCAAATGCACGAGGTCGGCCATCAATGAGAAGATGTGATCCTTCAAAAAATTGCCGATTATGTAGGAGGTCGGCCTCATGCATAATAAACAAATATTAAATGTTATTGTAATGTCCCCTTCTCATCAGTGATCAGCATTGGCATTCTTCAGTCTATTCCGGAACCCGTAGACTGGAATGAGGTGGAAATTAGGGTTTCATGGGCTTGGCTTTTGTAGCATTTCATTTTATTTACTATTTTTAGTAAATGATGGTTGTGGCAGTATGCAGTTGGTTGTCTTCAGTCTTCTCTTCAGTGAGCATATTATTGGTTGTTTCAATATCTTCCTCTCAAGCCTTAATTGTTGAAATTTACTAAGTATTGGCATAAGTGTTATATTTTTCAATTGAACCCCTTGGCCTAAGGATACAACTTGCAAGTTGTTTTAAAAAGGGGACTTGAAGGGTACGCCTTGTCATAAGGTGATATTAATATTTTATATTTTTGAATTTATGCTTGGAGGAAAGTGGACGCCACTTTATGAGGAATATATTTTTATGAAATTTGAAAATAAGGAGAATTCAAATGGTTGTCTTTTGGCGTGCCAATTGAGGAAGTTGAAGAGTTTCTCATTTCTTATAAAATGAAGACATGACTCCAGCATTTGATATCCATCAATTACATTACTGTTATGCTGTCAAAATGACTATGGACATTTTGCTATTGCTTCGAGGATGCTACCTCCTAGCCCCTTCCCAATTTCGTGTTTGAAATACAACACCTAGTTGGAATATTGCTGCTTCTCACATCAGACTAGCAGATTGAGCAACAAAGGTTGTGAATTTTGGAGAATTCTACAGTTTTGAAGTTCCTGGTTTTTACACAGCTGAAGCTGAGTTTTGTTCATAACTTCTGAAGTGAATTTTATTTTGTTCTGGGTACTTTGGCCATGCTTTAGTTATCTGAAGGCGCCACCTTTCACAAAATTTGGGAATTTATTTCCAAGTATTAAATTTTATATTGCAAAATCGATTTTCTTCATGGGCCGTACCATTTGATGATGCCTTGGGATTCGTGCCAAATAAACTAGAGTATTTGGAGGCTGTTTCTGGAGTCTAACTTGGGCGCCAGACTTGTAAGGTGCATTTGCAACTCGTTTCACGCCATTCGGAGAAGATTTGAGTGAGTTATGATATTTTCATTGATTCTCACAGTTGCAGATTGAAATTTCCAGTTTACTGTTTTTACATCAGTTTGTTGAAGTTCTGATTTCTGATTTATTAGCAGCTGTTAGAGGGTTAAAATACCATTGCAAATCATCTCTTAATCTTGTGTATGAAGAATTCTATATTTCCTATGTAATTTGCAGTTTATTCCACATTGTACAAACTGTAAACAGTAGTACTGTTCCAGTTTAATTGGCTGCAATTTCTTTCTGTTTCTTCTCACATAAGTCCCCTGGATGGTTTACCGCCAGTGAGGTTAATTTGATTGTAATACCTCATACCCACTCATAGTGGTGAATTCCCACAACATTGTGGATGCCCGCCGCAGCGGATGAATTGCTTATTTTGTAATCTTTTCCCCCCACTGTTTGGTGGTAGCGTGGAATTGTTTTCTCATGGCTGGTTATCCGCCTAATAGTTCATAATTTTCAATTTCTTAGACTCCGTCATATGTTAGCACCTCGCCCTCAGTGGGATCTTGAGTGCACATTCTTGACGTTGAGTAGTTCTTCTATTCAAGTTCAGCTTCTTCAGTTCAAGTTTATTATCTTCCATTCAAGTTCAAATTTGTATTTGAGGCTAACGCTAATCCAATCATCTATTGCTGGTTATTTGTGATTTTTCCTTCGAAAAAATTGGTTAGCATATTTCAGTGGTATCAGAGCAGAAGACCCTGCCATCCTGTGGCAAATTGCAGTGGTTAACTGATGAGTGAAAAAGACACTAGGCCATACACCAGAAGTCAGGCCAGAAATCAGCATCAGTTTCCGCTCGTTCCAGAGGCAGATACCTTCTCAGAAGTTCTAAGAGACCTTGGTAAAACAGTGGAAGGTTCAGATAATTCAGTGGAAGTGGTTGATCACACAACTGTCATAATGTCAGATTCAGTAAGAAAAGATAATGAAGAAAGGGATAGAGTGGAGAAGAAGTTTGACGGGATGATAGATATGATGTCCCGTTTGTTATCCAAGTTGGATCAGCAAGCAGCTCAGAGTATTATTCAGCCCCAAAATAACTCAGCTGGAGAAAATAGTGGAGTGAATGGAAATAATAACAGTGGCAGTCCTGAGGTGAATACTAGGGACAGAATTGTAGGTCAGCATACTACAATTCATAGTGGGTCATCCTCTAGACCCCTCTTTCCTGTTTTCACACCAAGGGAAGAGCAACAACCAGTTGAGGCTACTCCAAACTTTGCTGATGATGCTCGTCAAGCCTATATGGAGTATGTTTCTTTACCTCTTGACTTGAGAGGAGCATGGACCTTTGATCAATTCATGAATCAAAGGAGTCGGAGAAATGGTGGTAGGAATGATCAACGTCCTCCTGCAGGCCCTAGAAATGATTTTTACCAAGCATTGGGAAAGATCACTATGGAACATTTTGATGGTGGTAACAAGTGTACAGCCAGGTCATGGGTGCAAAAGTTAGATAACTACCTCTCCCTTAGACCTATGCCGGAAGAAGATGCTATCAAATTTGCTACCTTGCACTTAGATGGCATAGCTCATGAATGGTGGACTCACGGTTTGGTCACTCTTGGCCACAACCTTATTCGCACTTATGGAGAGTTTACAAATAAACTGATTGAGAGATTTGACACCAAAGATCCGGAATTGAAGTTTAGAGAATTGGCACAGTTGAAACAGCAAGGATCTTTAGAAAGTTATGTGGCTGATTTTCAGAGGTTGTCAGTAATGGTGCCCAACATTACTGAAAGAAGACTTGTAGTCCTTTTTGCTGAAGGTTTAATGGAGCCATTGAAGGGATGGGTCAAAGCATTTGATCCTCCAACATTGGATGAAGCTATCAAGAAAGCTAGGAGCATGGAATTGGCAGCCCCAAGACCTAAATTTCACTCAAAAACATTCAGCCATAAGAAGGATAAAAAGCCATCTTCAAATCTGCCCAAGAAGTTTCCACCAAGGCTGTCCGAAGAGCTCAAAGAACAGCTTAGAAAGGATGGAGTTTGCTTCACTTGTCGTGAGCCTTGGGTGAAAGGCCACCGTTGCTATGGAAGAGGCAAAGTAGTTCAAATGGAGGGCTATTCTGATTATGGATCAGAATCTGATTCGTCTGATCAGCAATACGAATCAGCAAGCAGTGAAGGTGAAGAAGTTCAAGAAGACAAGTCCGAAGAGGTTGGAGATAGTAGTGCTTTTGCACAACTATCCAGTTTTCAAAAGAATGAATCTTTTAGGGTTCATGGAGTTGTAAATTCACAAAGGATAGTTGCCCTAATTGATACTGGAGCAACTCACAATTTTATTGATGAAGGGCTAGTTGCTAGAAAAGGTTTAAAGACTGAAAATTTTGATGGTTTCAAAGTAATGGTTGCGGATGGTTTCACTATGTCTTGCACAAGGAGAATTCCTAATCTATCTTTGCAATTAGGGAATCATGAAATTAAGGATGATTTTTATGTGGTGGGTATAGGAGACACTGATGTTGTGTTGGGCATACAATGGCTGCGATCTCTTGGTGAGATCACATTGAATTTGCAAACCATGGAGCTGAAATTTCAGTCAAATGGAAGGAAGGTTGTTTTAAGAGGGATGTCAAATGGAGGTCCTCGAATTGTTTCGTTGAAAAGGATGGAAAGGATGATCCGCCATGATCAAGTTGAATGGGCTGCTGAATGTATGGTTTTACCAGCTGATCCGGTTGAGGAAAAAAGGCAATATCATCCTGATATTCAAGCCTTACTTTCAAAGAAAAGTAAAGTCTTTGGAAGCTTACCTCCTGGAAGACCGCCTGAAAGAGGTTCTGAACATGTGATTGAATTAGAAGAAGGAGCAAAACCAGTCATTACTACACCTTACCGCTATCCAAAGAGGCAGAAAGATGAAATTGAAAAGGCCATCAAGGAGCTGTTGGAAAGTGGGTTTATTAGACCAAGCAAGAGTCCATTTGCCTCAGCAGTAGTGCTGGTCAAAAAGAAAGATGGTACAATGCGTAGGTGTGTAGACTATCGCGCATTAAATCAGAAAACCATCAAGAATAGATATCCTATCCCTAGGATTGATGAGCTTATTGATTAGCTCCATGGGGCAATGTTCTTCTCAAAGATTGATCTTCGTTCAGGATATCACCAAATCAGAATGAGGGAGGAGGATATAGAAAAGACAGCATTTAGATGCCACTTTGGGCATTTTGAATTTCTTGTCATGCCGTTTGGTTTGACAAATGCTCCAGCCACATTCCAATCTTGTATGAACAAGATTTTTAGACAGCAGTTGAGGAAGTTTGTGCTCATCTTCTTCGACGATATTCTCATATTCAGTAAGTCATGGGAAGAGCACCTTAAGCATTTGGAAGAAGTGCTTACCATTTTAGAGGCGGAATGTCTATTCGCCAAAGAGTCAAAGGGTGAGTTTGGGATGGAAGAACTTTTATACCTTGGCCACATTATCAGCTCAAAGGGTGTGAAGGTGGATCCAGAAAAGATAAGGGCCATTCTTGATTGGCCAACTCATAAGACTATTTCTCATTTGAGAGGTTTTTTAGGGTTATGTGGATTCTATAGAAGATTTGTAAAAGGTTATTCTCATCAAGCTGCACCTTTGAGAGATCTTACAAAGAAAGGAGCTTTTCTTTGGACTAAGCAAGCACAAGAGGTTTTTGATAAGTTTAAACAAATCATGAGTTCGTGTCCAGTATTGGCACTTCCGGATTTCTCAAAACCTTTTGAATTACAATGTGATGCTTCAAGAGAAGGAGTTGGAGCTGTCCTAATGCAAGACAAACATCCTATTGTCTTCGAGAGTAGAAAGTTGAGAGGGGCAGAAAAAACTTACTCTATTTATGACAAAGAGATGCTTGCTATCATGCATGCTTTGTCTAAATTCCGTCAATACTTGGTGGGAAGTAAATTTGTTGTTAAGACTGATCACAACAGTTTTAAACATTTTATGCGCCAAAAGGAATTGAATGAAAGGCAGCAAAAATGGGTAAGTAAACTCCAAGCATATGACTTTGACATTGAATACGTCAAAGGAAAAAATAATATAGTTGCTGATGCACTTTCTAGAAGGCCTCATTTGCAGTCAATTTGTGAGTTATCAGCAGATTGGAAAGAATTAATTGCTGCTGATTATGTTAAAAATCAGTTTGCAACCAGCTTGTTAGAAGGTCAATTGGTTGATGAAAGGTTTAAGTTGGTTGATGGATTAATTTATTATAAAGATAGAATCTTTTTAGTACAAGAATCTAAGCTTAAGAAAAAGATTCTACAATCTTTTCATGATGTTCCCCTTGCTGGTCATCAAGGGATTTTCAAGACTTACAAGCAGATTCGTGAACGATTCACTTGGAAAGGTTTGAAAGATGAAGTCTTGAATTACATTAGAGAGTGTCCTATTTGTCAAAGGAATAAAAATGAACACTCTTTTCCTGCTGGTTTACTTCAGCCCTTGCCTATTCCAAATCAGAAGTGGGAAAGTATTGCCATGGACTTTATCACGGGGTTGCCCAAAGTGCAAGGACGTGACTGTATATTTGTTGTGGTTGATAGACTAACGAAATTTGCTCATTTCTTTGCTGTTACCACTTCATTTACAGCAGCTCACGTGGCTGAGTTGTTTTTTAGAGAGGTGTTCCGTTTGCATGGGTTGCCTAAAACAATTGTCAGTGATAGGGACAGCAAGTTCCTAAGTGTTTTTTGGCAGGAGATCTTCAGATTGAGTGGGACAGTGCTTACTCCAAGCACAAGTTATCACCCAAAAACAGATGGGCAATCAGAAATTGTTAACAAGTGGTTAGAGGGCTACCTAAGGAACTATGTTTCAGGACAGCAGCGAGCTTGGATTAAATGGCTTCATTTAGGAGAGTATTGTTACAACTCTTCTTATCGCATGTCAATTAAGATGTCTCCTTTTAAGGCTCTTTATGGTTATGAGGCTACTAACTTTGTTGATCTAGTGTTTGGTGATAGTAGAGCCCCACAAGCATTGGATATGTTACAACAAAGCCAAGACATCTTGAAAACTCTTAAGGAAAATATGCAACAAGCTCAAAATCAGCAGAAGTTATACGCTGATCAGCAGCGTGTGGAAAGGTCTTTTGAAGTTGGGGACATGGTCTATTTGAGGCTTCAACCATATAGACAATCTTCTCTCAAGAAGAGTGGTGCAGAAAAGTTGAAGCCACGCTTTTATGGTCCTTTCAAAATCGCCAAAAGGATTGGTGAAGTTGCCTATGAGTTGGAACTTCCAGCTGAAAGCAAAATACATAATGTTTTTCATGTGTCTCGCCTCAAGAAGGCAATTGGACACAATGTGGTAGCTACATCAGAATTACCTCCATTGGATGAGGAAGGTCATTTAGTGTTGATTCCAGAAGAGATCCTTGACACTAGAGAACGTTCTTTGAGAAGAAGGACAATCAAAGAATATTTGGTTAGATGGAGGAATTTGCCTATTGAAGATGCTACGTGGGAAGGTGAACAGATTTTGTTGCATCCATCTTTGCAGTTGCTTGGGGACAAGTAATTTCGAGGAGGGCGGACTGTAATGTCCCCTTCTCATCAGTGATCAGCTTTGCAGTTCTTCAGTCTATTCCGGAACCCGTAGACTGGGATGAGGTGAAAATTAGGGTTTCTTGGGCTTGGTTTTCTGTGGCATTCATATTATTTACTATTTTTAGTAAATGCTAATTGTGGCAGTTGCAGTTGTCTATTCTTAATCCTTAGCAGTTGGAGCAGTGTTATATTTTGGTTTGGTCTTCAGTTGGCAAAAATATTAAATTAATGGCATTTTATTCTTTTTCACTGTTGACCCCCACCTTGGCCTAAGGAGTTAACATAAAGTTGTTTTAAAGTGGGGCCATGAAGGGTACGCCCTCATCAAAAGATTAATTAATCTTTATTCAAATATTTCTTTATCTTAAAAAAGGACGCCACTTTTATTATTTTGAATAAAGTGCATTTTGTGAAGGCCTTTTGGGACGCCACTTGAGAAGTCGATTGGTCTTGAGAATTGGAGGAGTCTCTTGTGTCTTTTGAGCTGCTTCTCAGGCATTTGAAGAGTCTTGTTGAGTTCTTATTTATTGAAGGTCTTGGCTCCAGCATTATTATCCATCAATTACCTTACTGTTATGCTGTCAAAATGACTATGGACATTTTGCTATTGCTTCGAGGATGCTACCTCCTAGCCCCTTCCCAATTTCGTGTTTGAAATACAACACCTAGTTGGAACATTCCTGCTTCTCACATCAGACTAGCAGATTGAGCAACAAAGGTTGAGAATTTTGGAGAGTTTTACAGTTTTGAATTTCCTGGTTTTGCTACAGCTGAAGCTGTTTTCAGTTCATAGCTTGTGGAGTGATTTTATTTCAGTTCTGGGTGTTTGAGCAATCTGATTGTTGACTTGAGGCGCCAACTTCCACCAAAAAGCAGATTTTAAATTGAAGTTGTTGATTTTATAATGCAAAATCGATTTTCTCAAGGGGCCGTACTTTTTCATTGCATTGGGAATTGTGCCAGAAATAAATGAAGGCCATTTGCTGCTGTTTCTTCCTCCTGGATTGGTCGCCTATCTTCTGAGATGCATTTGCAACAAATTTCAATCAATTTGGAGGTGAAATGAGTGAGTTATGAGTTTTTTACTGTTTTCCAGTTTGCTGTTCTAAATTTCCAGAACTCAGGAATTTGCATCAGATTTATCAGTTTCCAGTTTAATCACTTTTTCGGTCATTGGAAAGCAAAGAACATTGTTAGAATTCATTCTTATATCCATATCTCACTTCTATATCATTGTAATTCATTTATTTGCAGTCATGTTGAAATTGTAAGGTTCTGATTAGTAGTACTAATCTAACCGTTATTATTGCTGCAACTATTTGATTTAATTCTCATTAAAGTCCCCTGGATGGTTTACCGCCAGTGTGGTTAAAATTGTTTGTAAATCTTGTACCCACTTAAGTGGTGAATCCCCACAGTTATGTGGATGCCCGCCGCAGCGGATGAATTACTTTCATTTGTAATCTTTTCCCCCCACTGTTTGGTGGTAGCGTGGAATTGTTTCTCATGGCTGGTTGTCCGCCTGATAGTTCTTAATTTCAATTTCTAGACTCCGTCATATGTTAGCAGCACGCCCTCAGTGGGATCTTGGGGTCACATTCTTGGCGTTGAGTGGTTCTTCAGTAAAGTCGAATTTCTTCGATTCAAAGTTCAGATTTTGATTTGGGGCTAGCTAATCCAATCATCTATTGCTGGTTATTTTGTGGTATTCGCCCGAAAAATTGATTTAGCATACTTCGTAAATGGCTGGCTTGCTTTAATAATGTAACTGTCTTACCGAATAAGTGGGCCTCCCCTTGCTTTGTGGATGCATCAGCGGTGAAGATTATGACCTGATTCAGAAGTTTATTCCCTAATGATCTCGACCATGCTATCAACTTCGCCCTACTTTGGGATCTTGGTGGTATTCTTGGTTAAGAGTTACTTCCGCTCTTGATTTGCTTTTGGAACTAGCTAATCGGTGACTTTGTTACTGATTTGTGTGTTAAATTGCGAGAAAAAATTATGGGGAATATTTGGGGACACAACACCCGGAGGACCATTTTTCTGCATTCACAACGGCTTGTGCTGTCTTGCACGTGGAGCATGAAGACATCGCGGTGCGTCTCTTTGTCGAGACTCTTGCGGGAAATGCTGCCGACTGGTTCAATCACCTGGCGCCAGGCAGTATCACAAGTTGGGCAACTATGAGCGAGAAGTTTTTGGCGAGATTCAAGCCCGTTGAAGACAATCATATGTTGTTCGCCCAACTTACAAATTCAAAGATGGAGCACAAAGAACACATGAGGGATTTTGTAGCAAGATTTAATTGTCTTGTTGCAAGAATTTCTTCTACATTCGATCTATCACCAGAGATTCTGATAAGCTGTTTCATAAATGCTCTTCCATC
>VDFB02025353.1:0-18605 GCA_007258455.2 Sequoia sempervirens
GTGCATAGAATGGCCATGAAGATTTGAATTGTTCCACACATCCATCTAACCATACAAAATGATTTTCAAATTTTACACCCTTGCTTCTCAAATTCTCAAAAAAAATTGTAAAGCAATGTTGGACAAAAAGTGTGTCATGCTCTTTATCATCACTAATATAAAAGTGATATTCTTTCTTAATGGCTTGTTCTTCATCTGTACTCTCAACACCATCCAATTCTGATTGTGCATGTCAATAACACACATGAACCATAATAGTGATCTGCTTTGAAAAGTAATACTCTGATTGAATCTCCTTTTGATGTACAAAGGAGTAATTTTCTGCAAAGTCAACTACTGATAGAATTGTTCCATGTGGGAAAGTATCTCTCAATGTTTGGAATTGTTGTACTTGCCACTTAGCAAAAAATGAATGATGTATGTATGGTCATATCAATTTTTGAAAATCTTCCATAAATTTTCCAATGGGAATCTCCTCTTCTACATAGATCAACCTTGTGGATTCTTTCCAAATTTTTTTACCTTTACATACTTGTACCTATGCCAGTAAAATATGTGAATAACTAATAAACCTCACTTGATCAATGAAACATTACATCAAAGAGAATCCAAATAACTTGATCTATGAGAAATTGAAACAAATAAACTCTCTAAAAATAGTACTTACCTCTTGCAATTTACTGTCTTTGTTAGGTCATTATCCTCAATTCTTGAAGGAAATTTAGCCAAATTTCCACATGTCTCACAAATTCCTTTTATGCAGTTTATTTGAGGTCCATTTTCATGATCACATAATATAGACTTTATGAACAAACTTGTCTATTTAGGAGGTTCATTTTGAAACCCACATCTTTCTTCTCTCATCTTTCGAAACACCTGATAGTAGAGATCAAATTCAATATGATAATGACAACAAGTTTCAAAAAACTTGTTTATCTTCACATAATATGGCTTTAACCTTTGAAACATTGTTTGCCCAATATTTATATGAGGATATGAATTACAAAAGTTCATATACATCTCAAATTGTGTTATGTCTAGCCAATGTTTGATATGATTTTCATAAATACTAGGTCCAATCCTGTATCTCATAACATCTCTAGTATTTGATGATGGACGAGTCTGATCATGCCAAAAACCTAAGACCAAGTTCCTAGCAACATCTTCAATCCTTTCAAAATGGGGATCTCTACACATAATTGCCCAATTTCCTTCTAAAATCTCATCCAAAAACTTTCTCTTTTTCTCATATTTTATCAATGTGGTTCTACTATAACCAATTTCAGTTGAAAGTGCTGACATTTTTCTTTTTCTTGCTATATCTTGATGTACAATAGATGCCAACATCACCCTTCTTGTAGTGGCCTTATCCAGCAGTCGAGATCCTTTCCCAATGGAATCTAAACCCCATTTTAACATTTTCAACAATATCCTTTTGTAATCCCATGCGTTTCTTCTTATTTGATGATGAATGGACACCCAATAATTGTAATGACTCTTTGAGCTCATCACGAAGAAGTAAACGTGATAACAATTGGGTTTTTTCAAGTGTATCAAGATGATTCAAATGATGATTGATCATTCCATTTACAGATTTAGTAATTGACCTCTTTCTCTTATTATAAGGCTAGTTAGCATAATATTTCAGTTTCTCCATGTATCCATTTCAAGTAAATGATCTAAATTTCTATGAGAAATTTGTTTCCCCACCTTCTCAGCTAGTTTTATATGCTCATCCATACTAGTAGGAGGAAGTGATCTCGACCCCTCTCCAACATGCATTGTTTGAACTTGTGCATCCTCCCTATCTTCAAGGACCATGCATTTTTGAGCAGATTCATTTGATCCAATGTCTAGATTTGGCCCGACTTGAGCATGAAAACTTCCTGCTTATTGAGCCCTTCCTACACATGTGTCACAAATATTTTGCAAACAAAAGTGAGAGATGATGTTATATAAGTGAAGTTTATGTATGCAAACAAACAAACTGATAAAACGTGCTGCTATAAGTGAGAGAAGTTTGTGCTAGTTTTATATGCTCATCCATACTAGTAGAAGGAAGTGATCTTGATCCCTCTCCAAAAAGCATTGTTTGAACTTGGGTCTCCTCCCTAACTTCAAGTTCCATGTGTTCTTCAATGGATTCGTTTGATCCAATATCTAGATTTGGCTCGACTCCAGCTTGAGGAATCCCTAGAGCATAAAACATAAAAATAATTTGAGAACATTGAAGTGATGAAAAGAAAAGACCAAAGACACAAAACAACTACATGCACATGTATGAAAAAAAATCCATAAATGCATAGCCAAGGATAGGATACACATAGGTCAAATTCCATGCCAAGCATCAAAGTTTGAGGATTATGCATACAAGTGACTTAGAACTTTTAGGCTAGTGACATAGCAAAGGAAACCCTTAGAGTATAACAAGGTGATCCAAAGAACCCCAACAAAATTGGGCTATAAGATGTTTCAAGGTTTCAAATAAATTTCCAATATGTGCTAAGATGAAAAAAGTAAAAAATTTATGGGACACAAAACACAACCCAAATAATCAACTAAAACCAAACACAAATATTGAAACAAAAAGAATTGGCTTAAGGAATTAGAGTCAAGGATTAGATAAACATTGCAAATTTCATGACCAAGATGACTTGACGACATTTAAAAGTATTTATATAGTCATTCAAGTGCAATGATGGTTAGAAACCTTCAAAACAAATGTGTGTTAAGACATAATTTAAAGAATAATCTATCATATGTAACTATTATTCCTTGGCACCATATAGCTTGAGTTTTGATGTATACATGTGTTAGTCTCTAGAAAACCTGACATTGCATTGGCTTTAAGTATAATTTGAGTTCTAATTTTCAAATAATTCTAGAGCTTAGAATTTGGGCATTTATTAAAATATTTAAAAAATATTTTTAAGGAACTATTGATCATTAGATTAAATTCAATGGGAGTTTAGAAAAATCTTAAGCTAATTAGATGTTGCAATGTAGATTGGATAGGGGATATTGATCACCAAATATCAACATTAGAATGCTACTTCATTGTACATGAAGGTGTAGTTTCATGAATAATTAAGAAAAAATAATGGTTTCTTTCAAAGTGAAAAGTTAGAATATATAGGAATTTTCAAAGCCATAAAATAATTAATGTGGTTGAAAAAATTATGAAAATCAAAGTGGCATAGTGAGGGACACAAAATTTAAGGTTTCATTGGAGAACTAAGCATGTATTGAAGTACACTATCATTTTCTTCATGAACAAAGTAAAGAGAAAATTGTGTAGATGCAATACTCAACAATGATAATGTAATGACAAAAACATTAAACAAAGGTATTGGTAAAAGATAAGTTTAAGGTTTGTAGGGAAGGATTTAATGTACAATATTTTAGTTTAAGAGTACATTTTAAGTTGGGGTATTGTAAGTTGAAAAATGGTCATACATTAAACATTTCTAATTTTAATAAGAAAGCCAATGCAAAATGTATGCACATACAAATTTATTTTTAGGTGTACTAACCAAATTATTGGGTGGAGTAATGCACATTATGGATTCCATCCCATGAAATGAATACTCATGTTTTTTCAAAGTAGAAGTCCTAAACACAAACTTGAGAGTGAGAGAGAGAAGAAACAAGCATGTACCTTATTTCTTTCTATGATAATTTTCCAAGTTTTGATCACGCCTCTTTTGTTCTTCTTCTTTTGACAATTTTCGTTGAGATGCATTTTTTCTTTTTCTTTGTTGTCCCATTTTCTTCTTCAAATTAAAGATGACTCAAAACAAGTCCTCTACCAACTTAGTTAAATTATCCTCCAAATTTTTGCCTTGATTGATAAAATGAAAAAAAGTTGTCAACTCAATATTTGCCTCCTTGATAAATGTACAAAAATTCTTCTCAAAATCTGCCTCCAAATTATTATAAATGAGAATTAATCTTGCAATTTGATATCGAGGGATAATGAAAATAAGCTTCTATTTATATGCATATGGGATGGGAAAAAATTATTCTAGTGTACATGGAATAACTAGATCTTAGTTTAAATGAATCAAGTAGTAAACAAACAAGTTATTTCATTGTGGAGTTTGTTGTTATTTAATTCCTAGGTATGCACAACATATCTAGTAATAGAGGTATAATTTGAATTAAATTTTCTTAATTATATTTGAATTGAATTTCAAGTTACTTGTCAAAAACGTATAATAGAGGTATAATTTGAATTGAATTTTATTAATTATATTTGAATTGAATTTCAAGTTACTTGTCAAAAATATTTTATCTTGTTCTCAACTCAATGGTTCATGTTGCTTAAGTCATTTAATTTTTTTATTATTATTATTGTGATCAACATGAATGAACTTAATTATAAAGTGGCATTGATTTCCCTAAAATTCGACTAGAGATCAAATGTATATTGAATATAAGGAAATGCAGAGTTCTTAAAAGAGATCATAAAATAAGAAAACATGTATGTATATTGAATATTTAAAGCAAATGTATACATATTATGTGTAAATAGGTTTAAACCATAAGAAAACACATGTACATACATGTAAAGGGTTCAATACATATAAACATAACACATTATGATAGAAAAGGAAAATGCATGTATATATCATATAAGAAAATATATGTACATATCATATAAGCAAAATGTAAATTAAAGTCGTCAAATGTCGAGATACTAAAGATCAACAAATAAGCAAATGTATGTATATCATATAAGAAAATGTAAGTTAGGATCATGAATCTCAAATTACTAAAGATCATCATATAAGAAAATACATGTGGTAGAGATCATAAATCTAGTGTGCATGGCCTAATATGAATGTCTACTCCTAGTCGAATGGCCATCTGAATGAGAATGGTCCTACTCTGATGGATGTGTTGAGCCTTGCAAATAAAATTGTGTATAGGATGTGTTAAATACATATAATTTATATTAAATAAATTTTATGAAAGTTATTTTTAAATGAACTTGTATTTTTAAATAGCAATCTAGATCTATGCATACATAAATATTGCATGTACATATACACGTGTGATTATATAAAAATGTAAAACTCACATGTTCACTGATAGCAGATTCATCCACAGAGTCACATCAATCATGCACATGATCTAGACCAAGGCTAGGAGTGATATGAGGTATGTCCACCTGTAACAATATCTATACACATATATCAACTTACATGAATATTTAGTTAAAATTTTTTATAAAAATAATGAAAAATGAATTGAAACATGCACATGCACACATACATTACACATCATCTGATATCAGGATGGCCTAAATCCTACTGAAATGGTCAAACAACGAATCAACATCTGCATCATCAATCTATCCCATGTCATGCCAAAAAGCCAGTGAATGTAGGGACTATGAAGGTGAGATGGCATCGGCGATGATGAACTAGAACCAATCAACATATTAGTAAAACCCATAGTCTGTGCAGTTGCCGAATGAATTGTAGGTGGATCCTAATGCGCACTAGTGCTCGGCTGAGAGTGATGGGATCCTAGAACTAAATGACCTCTGCATCTCAAATGAACTCTAGCATGCTCTATACTGATCCCATTGTTTGATGTAATGTTGGCATATACCTCTAATAGGTCCTCAGCCAAACAATGCAGAGTCATGCGTGACATATCTCCTCTAAGTGCATCAAGCTGTGTAGGAGTAGGGATGTCGGCCACTATAAAAGGATCCATGGTGGCCCACTGTGCTAAAAATGGGATGGATCAAGAGTGTATAGACATCAGAAATACTGACCTATATGATCATTAGATATCCTAGTGGTGGCAGCCACAATGTCTCTAGGTGTCAATTGCTTCCTTTTTAGGAAGCTTAACAACAACCATCATCGCTATGGGGGCTAGAGCTGGGGTGAGGCGGGGAGCCTCTCACCAGCCAATACCCTAAACACTGGGGGTGGTCTATCTGCTCGACGATAGGTGGGCTTATCAACAATCTTGCCACACCCCTGACCAGCATATGGTGGAATGTCCATGTAGTTAACTTTGAGGCCCAAATGGACCTCAACATACAACTGCTAAAAAAATACAATGGAATCTAGTCATTGTTTGGGTATAGACCATGTGCTGCAAGAAATCATGGGTAGATCAATGAGGCCATAGCATGATCGACACATCTAGTGACTTGGTATCCCCTAACCTTATGCACATTTTGATAAAATGGAAAACAAGTGGCTTTTATCATTTCTTTGGTGACACTATCCTATATTTGTTTAAGGGAATGTCACCATGTACTTCTTCCATGTAGGGAAAGAATAGCAACTACTCTATCTAGGGAATATGCACTAGTGCTCTCAAGTTCTTCTTTTAGTTTTTCTAGACTATGCAATATTAGCATGCATGGTTCACTATATATCCCTGGGTTTGCGCCCTGTGCTAATGAATCTCTCAATTTTTTAATCTCATTAGTGGTATTTCCAAACAAATTTTCTGCAAGTGGAACATCTTCATTTTCCATGTTATATATGTATGTACACCTAAAGAAGCAATGAGACCTTGGTAAATAATATATCTAGATATAGAGAATATATTTATCTAAAACAGTTCTAATAATTCATCTACTCATTAATAATATTTTATCTTGTGTGATGAAAATAATATGTGTAATAGATTTGAAATAAATATTCAAACACACCAATAAGACATTGTATCAAAATAGAACATAAAGGTAAGTAGAAATGCAAACTCAATATTCTGCTTCGATTGTCATCCTATTGTCCTCTATCTTCAGTGTTTTTGTTGATTCCAGCTTTTGCTCTCAGATTTGTAGGCTAGGCTCAACAAACTATCTTCCTAAAGAACGAGATTTAAACATGATACATGATGCAAGATTAAGCTATGATATTGAATTGAACTAATATAATTGAAATAAACATGATGCTATGATATTAAAATACTAAAGGAATTAAATGCATGAACTCTAATTAATTGCTTATTACTGATGCTTGGATTCACACAGGTATTTATAGAGTTTTTCGAATGATTCTGATTGGCTGTCTTGATTGACGGTTGTGATAATTCCTGGCAGATCGAATGGCTGAAGAAGGATGAAACTGAAGAGAAAATAGAAGAAAACTTGAAAACAAGATTTTTCTATTTTTATGAAAGAGAAGAAGATAAGAAGATAAGAAATCATATTTTCTTTAAAAGAATAAAAGAAAGATTTAAAAGCTGATAAATAATGAATTAAAAATTCAATCATTTATTTGTGGATGATATTCAACTTTTTTCTTAATTAAATGAAATATTTAATTAAGCTTTTAAAAGCATAAGAAAGTTTGTGATAAGAAGAAAGCTTTAATCAGGATTTTTGAAAAAATAGAAGATCTCATATTTAAATAAAATATTTAATTATGATATGAGAAGATTTCACAATCAAATAAAATATCTAATTGTGATTTAGAAAGAAAGCATAAGATCCTTTAATTAAATAAGGTTTATTTAATTAAATCACTTTTATGAAATTAATTAAATGAAATATTTAATTAATTAGAGAAAATTTAAAATAGAAGGGCAATATTTAAAGCCAATTAAATCAAAGATTTAATTTAAATTCAAACAATGATAATTAATTTAAATAAATAAAAATGTATTTATTTAAATGGTGGGACATATGAAAATAATTAAATAAAATATAAATTTATTTAATTCTGAGAATAAGATGAATGAACAATATAATTAAATTAATTAAGAGATTTAATCATGTGGGGATTTTAAATGAGTAAATAATAAATATTTAATTAATTGCGGGATTATAGACATGACCATTTTTATGTGTATACATTTTGCCCCTCTTTGAAGTGATGCATGAAACGCATTGCTTCAAAGAAAATAAAAAAAATTGCCCCTAAGATGTTTCTGATTTTTGATGTCGATGATGCCCCCTCGGGAGGTAAATCACAAAAGATGATGTCGAGAATGATAAGGGAACAGTGATTTAGCTCCCGATAAATGATGTTTGTGATGGCTCGGTGAAAAATAATATGGAAAGAATGGAAAAATGCCATTAACTCTCACCCTAAAAGACCCTTAAAAGGTAAAAGGGGTAAAATGAAGTGTCATTTTCACCCTGCTGCTATAGTGAAAAGTGAGCTCTGATAGTGACCTGGCTAGATGGAGATCCCATTGCACATGCATAGATTCGAGCGAGCACGCCGATACCAGAGACCAGCTGCATATGGACCCTCGGTGAGTGATTCCAACCATTTATGATTTCAAATTTCGCATTTTGAATCAATTTTTCAAATGTTTTAGATCAGATTTTAGTTTGTTTCGCATGTTTTAGCGCTTTTGAGAAAAGTTTTAGCACATTCAAAAAATTTCGTAGTGCATATAGGAAATTCCGTAGCGCATCTAGTTGCAGGTTAAAATGGATCTTTTAGCACATTTGTCAGATAGAGTAGCGCATCTAGGGTAAAATCGACTAGTTTGATCTTGTAGCACATCTAGGGCACAAAATTGCGCATATAGGCTAGGGATTTGAAAATGATAAAGTTGCGCATTTGAGAGTTAGAGTTGCGCATCCACAGGATAGAATAACACATCCCAAGTTTCAGCGCATCCGAGAAAAATTTTGGCGCATTTGAGTAAAACTTTAGCGCATCCGTGTTTTAGCGCATATGGGCAACAGAATAGCGCATTTAGGAATTTTTTCACAAAACGCTTGTATGATGAAAAATGATGATTTAAATTGCTTCCTTAGTCAATAGATAGATGAATTGTAGTACCATCATGCTGATATGGGAAAAATGATAGAAATTCTGATAAAGAAATGATAACTTTGCTTCCAAAATAGAAAACAAAGAGTAGATAGCTGATAACTTTGTGATGAACAACAAAGAGTAAACTGATTGATTGAGTGATTTGTGGTTGATAACTTTGCTTCTCGCGCTTGAAAACAAAGAGTAGATGTTTGATAAATTTTCTTTCTGTGATAGAAACCAAATAGTAAAATGAGGGTACAAATTTGCATTCATGACTGAAATACAAATAGGAAATGATTTGTGTGTTGATAAATTTGCTTTCCTAAAAAGAAAAACAAATAGTAAATGATGATAGAGTCGATTGATTTGATATTCAGATAGATTGATGTAACACTTGATATAGGTCATTGATTGAATTTGCTGGATAGATAGATCACATGATATGAGTCTGATTGATATGTCCTTTGTGATGATCAAACAAAATAGGAGGCTTTCAAAAGCTTCCAGATCAGAGAGCAGTTCCCACTATGTTGGGAGCGGATAGGAGATCTTACCCCTGCAGAGTTATAGTTGATTGCAGATTGTGGACTAGGACCTTTGTTGACGATGCCACGAGGTATTCGGGCCAACAGGGGACTATTGACCGCTTTGGCAAAGAGATGGCACTCGGAGCATAACACTTTTCACTTGCTGACTGGTGAGATGAGTGTGATGCCTAAGGATGTGTACGGGATTCTTGGGATTCTAGTTGTTGGTGCCCTTATGGTTTATGACCACAAGGAGATTGGTGGGACTGAGGCACTGCGATGGATATGCGGCGATGTGAGCATTTGTGGTTACTGGATAGATTGGGAGGATTTCAGTAGGTATCCAGCCTTAGTTGATGTGTTGGTTGCGTTCATTGGAGGCTTCCTTAGACCGGACCATCGATTGAAGGGATTTGCAGTTGGTTGGGATAGGATGTTGGAGTGGATGGTGACACAGCCACGGAGGTTTGCCTAGGGGAGCTGTGTATTGGCCGACATGTATCATGATCTCCATCAGGTTGTATATAGAGGATCCACTAGTTTGGCAAGTGGGGTGACGCTTCTACAGATCTGGGCGTGGGAGCATATTGCGATCATGAGACCTCAGTGTACGAGAGATAGGCCAGTAGGGAGGCCCTATGTGTATGCATATTCGGGTGCACTTGTCCAGCAAAAGCTGGGCAAGGTAGAGTATTGGCGACGGGTATTGGATGATATTGATGTAGTGATATGGAGACCGTACACGGATTGCGAGGCATGGGCGACAGATCACTTAGAGATGCCATTTTTCTGTAGACTGCGATATCTGATAGGGTAGACCCACTTTATTATTAAGAGATTTCTGGCATTACGGGTCCTGACACAGTTTGGATTTACATAGGGGATGCCCCAGGGCGTTGCTCATTATGGGCGGCGCAAGGGTGATCCAGGATGGGGACCGTGCATTCGATACTAGGTAGCATACACAAAGTATTCTACCTTATAGCCAGAGGTATGGACAGACAGGCCAGAGGTGCAGGATGCAGGGATGACAGATGATTATGCACAGTATTTTCATACACATCCATTTCCATGTTTTACAGTGCCAGATGAGCCACGGGCGATCGGGGTAGCGCCACAGCTAGGGGCAGGGAGACAGGAGGATGTGGCCGGCGGAGAGCAGGTGATGGGCAGAGGAGAGGAGGAGGAGGGAGATGAGGAGGAGGGAGAGGATGGAGAGGAGGGTGAGGAGAGCGGAGATGAGGAGGACAGCTCAGATGACGAGGATGATAGGGGAGATGATGGTGGAGAGGAGAGGCAGTAGAGGTTGGATAGTTTGGGTAGAGCATAGATTTTTCAGTGAGCCAGATCTGGTGGGAGACCACGAATAGTGATTAGGGTGTCATCCTCTTCTCAGCAGGCATAGATTGCCGCATTACAGGCTCAGGTTCAGACCTTTCAGGGACAGTAGGCACAGCTACAGAGCCAGCTAGCTCAAGCTCAGAGTGTGATAGTGCAGTTGCAGGCACAACTTTCATAGGCTCAGACACAGATACAGGCTCAGGCTCAGGTTTAGGCTTAGGCTTAGGTTCAAGCACAGGCACAGGCACAGGTACCTGCCCCAAATTTATAGGTGACATAGTTGGTAGCGGAGAGGGATGCTCTTAGACGACGGACACTGGAGGCCGAGGGTGTGGCACAGAGACTCATGGGTACCATGGCGAGTACCTCATTACGGGAGGGCAGAGGGATTTGAGGCAGCCAGAGAGGCCGAGTACTACTGAGTTCGATATGAGGAGTTGTGTCCTCCTGAGCAGCGAGAGCCGTATCCCCGATCACATAGCAGGACGAGGACCCAATCACGGACATCGACACATGGCAGAGAGGTTACAGGGTCTCGACGGGATCCTAATGTAGGGGGTTGTGGCAGGCCACCTCCTTCCGGACCAGCTCCTTCAGGGGCATCTACTAGCTAGTTGTTTGGGACTGATATATTTTGCACATATGCAAGACGTGTATATTGAGTTTTGATCATATCTCATGTATCATGTTTTGAACTTTTTAGTTTCATTGGACATTGGACATTTGTATTATTTTGATGAGCGATGATATGTAGCGATGATGTTTTTGATGATGATATGTTTGTGCATTTTTGATGTGATATGGATGCTACTTGTATGATATGAGATGGATTTTGATATGTTTTTATTGTTTTTGCGGACTAATCTTATGATGCAGGATGATCTAATGATATGATGCAAATGTATGATCTAGGATGTAGATGCAATGATTATGATAATGTAGATATGAGATGTTGATTTTTGAATTTTGTTTCAAATGTAGAAATGAATAGTATGTATATGAAATGCATCATGAAATTGTGATATGAAAATGGTAGATAATGAATGTGATACTGATAATGATAATGATGAAAAGATAAATGATATGTTTGGTAATGTTTATGTAATGAAAATGGCAATGCGATGATAAATGAAATGATGAATGAGTGCAATGGTAATGAAATGATATGAGATAATGATGATAAATAATAGCAAATGATAAATGATAAAATGATAATGGGATGATAAATGATAAAGATATGAAAGAAAAAGTAATGATAATAGTAATGGAGAAATGATCAATGATATGAAATGATGAATGAATAAGAAATGATAATATTATGAAAACAATGGTAATGAAATGATATGAGATAAGGATCTAATGATAGAAATAATAATGATAAATGATAATGATAAATGATAAATGATAAAATGATAATGAATGAATGAGACAATGATAATGATAACGATAATGATAAATGATAAATGATAATGATAAAAATGATTTAATGAGAAATGAGAATGATAACAATAAAATGATAATGAATGAGAAATGAGAATGATAATGATAATGATAATGAATGATAAATGATAATGAGAATGATGATGATAATGGTAATGAATGAGAAATGAGAATGAGAATGATAACGCTAAGATGAGAATGATGATGATAATGATAAAATGATAATGAAGGATAAATGATAATGATAATGATAAAATGAATGAATGAGAAATGAGAATGGTAATGATAATGATAAATGATAAAATGATAATGATAAAAATGAATGAGATGTCCAAATGTCCTCCACAAAGAGTTCAAAACTACATGACAACTGTCAATGTTTTCATTCAGCCTTTCAGAATACTGATGTGAATCCAATATGCAAATATATACAATGATCTAACAAATATGCAACTAAATGAAACTAACCAATTTGTTGAGCCTATTATAAGCCTTCTTGAATCATCATAGAGCATTTAAAATGTTGGAAGTGTGTACAAGCATCAGAGGGGAAATTAGCACCAATGAGGACCTGAGTACAACTTTCATGATTTTTGATATAGCAAGTGAACACAAGCATCGAGGTATAATTGAACCGAGATGACCTGAGCATTTCTTGCATAAACAGACAAAGATTAACCACCCTTCTGATGCAAATGTGGAACTGTCATCGATGATATTATTTTGGTCATCATGTCCTGTGACATATTTGCATCAGATTGACCATTAACCTCAAGACAGCAGACAAAGAAAAATCATTCTCGTTCCTTGCCACTCTAGTCCAGTACATCATTGAGTGTGCTCCAGAGTAATGATATCGAAAATCAAACAACTTTTGTTCAAAGTGTAATACTGTTATTTCATACATTATTCAGATTTTTGGATCATCCAATAGACAATGATATGATATCTGCTGAAAAGTGTTTCATGATAAGGCTCGATGATCGAATAAGGTTTCGTGTGAGTTGGTTGTTTGTTCGTATGATCAGATCCTATGACATTGTTCAGCTGTCTTAGGATGCTATGAAAGTTAATGCCCCCAGTTGAGTTTTTGCCCCATTTATTGACACAACTTGCGAAAAGGAATATGTACAACGATCAAGCCATGGTAAGACATTTTATCACTCTAGGCAAATGACGGCAGGATGATGCAATAATAACTCTAAGATGCGAAAAAAAGATGCGGAAAAAAGGAAGTTGAAAAAGCCAAAGTGCAAAACAGGAACTAACAGATGGAGAGGTATAGATAGCGTCTGTTTGCCTAGATTTTCACTATCTGTCTTTATTGCATTTTTCTGATTTCTTTTTAACCTTTTTACGTCAATGAATACTTTTGTTTGCGAGGTTTTCACCTATGACATTTTGATTTTTTGAATTTTTTGTCAATGAAGTACTTTGTTTACGAGTTTTTCACCCTATGACATTTTTTTTATTTTTTTTTGCATTTTTCTACTGTTTTTGTATTTCTTAAGGAATTTTTCTGCTGTTTTTGTATTTCTTCAGGACTTTTTCTGCTATTTTTGGTATTTCTTCAGGACTTTTTCTACTGTTTTTGTATTTCTTCAGGACTTTTTCTACTTTTTTTTGTATTTCCTTCAAGACTTTTTCTGGATGATTATAGCTGACTTAAACATAATATTTCTTGAGATGCATGTTATTGATGGGTTCGTCAAATAGGTCTCCTTCTAGCGTTGATAACTTGTATGCTCCCGAACCGTATACTGCAATAACCACATAAGGGCCTAGCCAATTTGGTTCAAACTTTCCTTTCTTTTCTCTGTCTTGTTGATTGCGTGGGTTCTCTTTCAGAACTAGATCACCCACTTGAAAGGTACGTGGCTTTACTTTGTGATTATAGCTGCGATACATCATCTGTTGGTATGCCTTCAAATGGTCAGCTGCTCTCTGTCTCTTTTCATCTAGAAGTTCTAACTCTTGTAGTCAGGAAACTATGTATTCATCATCTGTTATGAGACCTTTCAGTGATACTCTTAGTGATGGTATTTCAACTTCTAAAGGAAATATGGCTTCTGCTCCATAGAAAAGGGCAAAAGGTGTTGCCCCTGTTGGCGTTCGGACACTAGTTCTGTAAGCCCACAAGGCAGGATTGAGTTGAACATGCCAATCTTTCCTTGAATCATTCACTATTTTCTTCAAAATATTTAGTATAGTCTTGTTTGAGGCCTCTGCTTGGCCATTCCCTTGTGGATAGTAAGGCGTTGAATATCTGTGCTGAATATGGAATCTTTCACAAAGTTCATCAACATCCTGATTTTTGAAAGGTCGACCATTATCTGTAATAATGGCATTAGGAATACCATATCGACAAATAATGTAGTTGAGTATGAAGGATGAAATTTGTCTTCCGGTGACTTTAGATAGAGGTACGACCTCAATCCACTTAGTGAAATATTATGTCGCCGTGATGATAAACTTGTGCCCATTTGAAGATGAAGGATGAACTTTTCCTACTAGATCTAACCCCCATTGAGAAAATGGCCAGGTTAGTGTGAACGAATGAAGTTCTTGTGCAGGAGCATGAATAAGATTTCCGTGAATCTGACATTTTGAGCATGTTTTAACAAAAGTGAATGATTCCCTCTCCATCGTAGGCCAGTAATAACCCATTCTAATCAATTTCTTGGATAAAGTTAGTCCACTCAAATGAGTACCACAAATGCCCCCATGAACTTCTTGTAAAGCTTTTTCAGATTCGTCATGTTCAAGACATCGAAGTAAAGTACCATCAAGACCACGACAATAAAGGGTATCAATGATAAGGGTATAGCGAGAATATTGTCAGATAAAGTTACGTTTTTGGTTATGGGATAAGTCAGGTGGTAAAATGTCATCTTTTAGGTAGGCATAAATCTTACCATACCAGGGCGAATCGGATCCTACCAAGTGGCAGATAATTTGGCTTTCGGGTGTGTCATAAGCAGGTGTAAATAATTGTTCCACTAGAAATTCATAGCGAGTCTATTTTTCTGGGAGTTGTACCAATGATGCAATCGTATCCATAGCGTCAGCTGTTTTGTTATCAAGTCTTGGAATTTGTGTGAACTGAATGTCTACAAAGTACTTCTTGAAGTCATCGACCATCTTCTTGTATGGAAACAATTTGTCATCTTTAGTCTGATAATCATCATTGATTTGATTAATGACTAGTTGTGAGTCACCATAAACTTGTAGCTCGGTAATCCTCCATTCCAATGTTGTCTTTAGTCCGGTGATTAGTGCTTCATATTCGGCTATGTTATTGGTGCATGTAAACATTAGCCTATATGACCGAGGAATAGTATGTCCTTGAGGGGTGACAAAGATCACCTTTAATCCATGTTGAGTAAAGGTGCATCAAAGTATGGGATATGGGCTGCTTAGATTACGTGGTGAAAACATCGACATCTGGAATTCAATGTGCAAGGGTGCTCTTGGCGTAGGGGAGATGCGCTGGATTGATCAGTGATAACTTGTCCGCTATTTTAACTGCGATCAGCATAGTGGATGTCAAGAGCTCACTCAAAATCATATTACATTTTGCTTCAACCCTGCCGGTAGTGATGATTTACTTAGTAGATACTTGGTGGATGAACAGTAGATTTGTGTATGAGTTAGCATGTAATCATCAAAGGAATTTTTGTGAAGCAAAAACTACTGCTAAACAAGCCTTCTCAATGAAAGTGTAGTTAAGTTCATGACTTGTCAGTGTTTTGCAGATGTAATAGATTGCACGTTCTTTTCCTTCACAGTCTTCTTGTGCTAATAATGCCCCCAAGGATGTCTTGGTCGCGGCAATATACAGGATCAATGGTTTGTCTAGATTTGGTGGTACTAGAACTAGTGGGTTCATTAGGTACTGCTTGATTTGTTGAAATGCTATGTCACATTTGTCATCCCATCTAAAAGGAACATTCTTATGCAGGAGATGTGTGAACGGTAGACTTTTGTCAGCCAATTGCGCAATGAATCTTTTGATGGACTGAAGTCGCCCTTATAATGATCTCAATTGACTGATGTTCTTTGGGGGAGGCATCTCCATGATTGCCTGAACTTTAGCAGGATCTACTTCAATTCCCTTTTTCGAAACTATATATCCTAAAAGTTTTCCAGATGTGACCCCAAAAACACATTTCTTAGGATTTAGGCAAACTTTGAATTTTTCCAATCTGGTAAATATTTTTTACAGTATCTCCAGGTGTCCTTCTCTGGTGTATGATTTTGCCAATATGTCATCCACATAATCTTCCATGAATGTATGCATGATGTCATGAAAGATCGTAGTCATAGCTCTTTGATAAGTAGCCCCAGCATTCTTTAGACCGAAAGGCATGACATTCCAACAGTACGTTCCCCACAGACAAGTGAAAGCTATTTTCTCTTGGTCTTCTGGTGCAATCTTGATTTGGTTGTAACCAGAGAAACCATCCATTAATGAATACATGGCATGGCCAGCTGTTAAATCAACTATAGTGTCATTGCTTGGAAGTGGAAAGTCATCCTTAGGGCAGGCTTTGTTAAGATCTCTGAGATCAGTGCACACTCTAATGCGTTTATCTAGCTTTGCTACTGGGACAATATTGGAGATCCATTCTACATAGGCAATTGATCTTATAAATCCTGCATCTAGGAGTTTCTTGAGTTCTTCTTTAACCAGTAGTGCAACATGAGGATGCATCTTTCTAAGTTTTTGTTTCACTGGTTTAGCTTTTGGTTTAATAGACAAATGATGCATTATGAGATCTGGATCAAGACCTGGCATGTCTGCATATGACCAAGCAAAATTAACTTGATTTTCTTTGAGAAATTTCATGAACTCTGGGATTTCATTATCTGTCATTGATTCAGCTACCTATAGAATCCTTGGATTTTCTGTAGTTTCTATATTGATTTCCTTTGTAGGCTCGATCAAGATGGGTGATCGCTCATGATAGTGCTTTGGGAGAGTGTCAAGTTTCCCATCAGCTGGTGCCTTGAAAAGGTTTTCACCATCTGATACGCTCTTTATTTTATCTTTTGTTTGATCTAGTACTGCTAGATTCTGGTTTTTACCACTAGATTGTTTTTCTTTATTTTTATTTTTGCAGCTAGGAGACTTGACACTCTCCTGATTAAAGACTTTGTACCAAAAATTGCTAGTGGAACAATCATTTACATCATCTACGGAAAGGAAGTTTTTGATAGCTTCGTCATTAGGAAAAATAGGTAAATCAATAGGTTCAGTTAGATTCCAGTCAATGAGACCAGGATGGATCAAAGGCAACAAGTCATTTGGTTGTGTGAAATCGGCGATAGTTAGCGTCAAAATAGAGTTATCGGTAGGATCCGAGGCATGAGGTAGATCAATGATGGTACTATTCTCTTGATAGTCTTGTTCGTTAAAATCCGACTCAGTATCACTAGACTCATAGTTTCTTTGTAGTTTAGATTCTTGTGGTTGGGACACTGAACCTTCTCCTTTGATTAAAGTGGGTGTATATGTGTGTATGACATCTACCTCTTTGTCTCTCCAAAATTCATCATCATGGATGGTATCCCATTCATATTCAGCAGAATCTGTATCAGAGTTATTTTCTATGAAGTTCAGGATTGATGCCAAACATGCCTCTTTCTTATCAGAACCTTCTTGTAGTGTAAAAACATTACCCTGTGATTGGTTGGATGGGGTAGCGTCATAGCCTAGTCTAGTTTTATCATATGCAGCAAGCCCTGGAAGATGGATAGGCTCAACTACGCCTTCTTTTCTTTTTCCAAGAGGACCATTGTCGTATCCCATCTTTTGCATGATGGAATACCCTTTCCCATATCTGTCAGTTGGTAAGGTGACATTTAGAACTGTTTCATCTTCATCTTTATAAAGCCAATTCAGAATTGTTGTGTCCTCAATATCTCCCATGGGGAATTTTTCTTTGATAAATTGTCCATTGAACTTGGTAGTTGGCTTTGTTTGTATTTGTGCTGATGTTGATGCTACTGATATCTGTTGTTGTGTAATAGAAGGTTTTCCATGTGATCGAGGAGATGTAGGTAGATTAGCAAGACAAAGAGAATATTCCCCAACTCCACTTTCCTTGAACTGCAGTTTCTTGTCAAAGCTTTTGGCTAATTGACTGATTTGTGTATCATTCTTAGGAGAAGTATTAGCAAGCGCTTCTCGATTGTTTGGAACCAAAGTATCCTGACTAGCTTTGACATTGGTACAAGTTTGGATGTTTGAATTATCAGCTGATATAGTGATTTCATGTCCGTCATATGGAAATTTAAGACATTGATGGTAAGTGGACGGAACAGCTTGCATTTCATGGATCCAAGGACGACCCAACAAGATATTATATGCAAGATCCCAGTCTAAAACTTGAAAAAAGGTATTTTTGATAATAGGTCCTACTCTGATTGGTAGCATGATTAGACCTTTAGACGTTCTTTCCTCATCATCATAGGCTTTTATAGTAATCTTCCTTCTAGGATCAATGGAGTCCTCCAGAAATCCTAAAGCTTGAACCACCTT